>LIEC01011207.1:0-43641 GCA_001925005.1 Drosera capensis
TTAATAGCCTCTAACCAACTACTCCCACTATATATCCAAAATATTTATGCACTGATCTAAATATTCACACCTGACCCTGAAGTTACTTTACTCCTTCCCCACCTCTATCTAGTTGCTATTTGATATTGTTGTGTGTATGTTTGCACTTTTGTACCTTCTCTGGATCAACTAAATATTTCTAGTACCAGCTAATTGTTTCTAGTACTAGTTAGTAGTTACCACCTTTTTTCATACCCTGTCGTTTATGTGTTTGTACATTTGTATCATATGTTCATGTGACTAGTTAGGTCTGCTAGTTGTTTTCCTGCGGATTAAGTTGATTAAGGTTTTAATTGCACAGCGGCGATTAGATGGCATGGTTGGCATGGTTCTGTCGAGCTAATTTTGTGGCATCATGTGTGTGATTCTTGTTAATGTGGTTGCTATGCTACTCTTATTGATTTGGCCAAGCTGTCATAATTATGTAACCATGGGGAAATTCATGTTCAGAACTAATTGAGACGGCAGAGCTCTGTTTCAAAAGGAAATCCCGAAGGATTTCCATTTGGTCTGGAGGATGTTTTAAACCAGCTTTCACGTCACCACAAAATAGCTATACACTCAACCGGTTTTGATATCTTGATCTCTCATTTTCTTAGAGGAGTTGGTTGAGCGACTTATCATGTGGGGTTGGGACAGAGCTATATTGTTTAGATTTGTAGAACACTTGAGCACGTCGTAGTCCTATGCATGGATCGGTCATCGGTGTGTTGCATAATCATCTTTCTATTTATCTATTTTCTGCAGAATGTATGACCTGTTTTTACTGATATGCTTTCAGTTTCCCTCCCTGTTTTTACCATCACAGCAGCACTGAAGCTAGTTTGAGGCATGTGATGCTTTTTGGCTTGGCTGATTACGATATTCTCTTAGTATCTAGAGGATCATGCTTTCGGCACAAACGAGGTTAGTATATCAAACTTTTGAGCTGTGAAACATACGCTAAATTTCTTGAAAATTCAATCCCAAACCGATAATGCAGCACTTATTTCATTTACAAACTTTCCGATGCTTTCGGTCTATATACATACAGCAGTTCCGTCTATCATATTACCATGCGCATGACATCTCTTTCCTTGCATTGTAATCATGTTTTGATGTCCTATGCATATTAGATCAGGAAAATTACATTTGTAGCTATATGATAGTTTTTGTTACCAGAACCAGAGTAGATATAAACATGAATATGAAGGCAGACCAGTATAGTACATAGGTAGATTTTAGATTTTACAGAATTGAGTGGAATAAATGCACGTAAGGTGGTGGTGGTAGAAATAGCAGCAAATATTTGCAGCAGCTTCTTATTTAAAAGAAAATTTACTAACAGCAGTCGCTGTAGTTGGCCGTACAACTGCACTCAGTAAGATATTACAAGAGGAGAAGCCATAAATCTGACAGTGGGTCAGAGAGAGTGAGTGAGAGTGAAGATGGAAGACGAAAGTAACTTTGAAGATGTTATGAAATCCAACACCAAACGGACAGAACTCAATCTAACGACACAAAATATAATTATCTACCTTATGGCTTATGGTAGGAGGGATTTAATGATAAATAACTTTTCCTCTAACGATAAAGTCAAGGATTCGATGTGTCTTAGAGCTTCAGGAAACACTTCCTCTATGATAAATATAACGAAGGTAAATTACAAACATCTCGCCCACCAAACACCTTGCATTTGACAAGATTATATCTATTATTTATATCTTGTTTGATGACAGGATAGGCTCACAATATTATTAGTATCTTAAATAGTGATATCTGTCTCCTCTTCCCTTCCCCTCTTATCCGACTTCATATTACCTCCTTGAAATACGCAAACATACACCCTTTAAGTAAAATTAGATCCGTGGCTATAGCTATATACTTTAGACTCCATATCCAATCGTAAATGGACAAACATACCCTCTGTATAAATTGATCAGCTGTTAGAGTTATACATCGCCATTAGACTCCATATCCAATCGTAAATGGACAAACATACCCTCCATGTATAATTAGATCAGCTGTTAAGAGTTATACGTGTAGCGTGACATGAGACTTCATATATCCAACTAAAATAGGCGAAGGAAGAGGAAGTCATTGAATGAGAGGAGTTTGTCTACAGTTGCAGGGAAGGTGGCCTTAAATTTTAGGAGGATGAGAGGATACATAACTACTCCAACTTCTACAATTGTCACCAAAATGAACTGTATATATCCCATACCTATTACTAAGACTACTGCTATTACAAATTATTTAAAAATCATCTTTGTTGAATCTGAATTAAAGTCGAGTCGAATAGGATCCATGTGGTTTTATGTGTTGTTTTCTCCTTTTTGTTTTTCTGCGGTCTGTCTCTCTTCTTCAAGTCATCTGATCAGCAGCAATGGATTTTCAATATTTCAACTTCAATCTCAACAACCCAGACACATACCCATGACTATATGAATCAATACCCAACATTTACTATGTTCTTTATTACCTCTCAACACCCTTTCCCTTCATTAATAGCCCCTCTTTTTTTGCTTTCCTTCAACTATATTTTTGTGTATCCACCTCACTCTCCTCACTCTACTACTAGAACGGTTGGATTTAATTGTATCCATTGATGATACATAGGAGTACTATGTATGTTGATGTCTAGCTATATACTAGATATTTTTTACACTGACGTAAAAGTTACATTCAATCTTGATGGTGGATTCTGTTTCAATATGTGGTTTTCGTTTGAGAGCTTGGACCTCCCTAACAAAGCCATTGATTCTAATGAAATCAACAATCAATATGTATGTAATTCTTATGTTGGTGTGACAGCATCACGAATCCTGAAGTTATAGCTAGGATTTCTCGAATTTCACATTATTTTTCTTTTTGATATTTTAAAATTGAAAAGGTTGTTAAACAATTGACTCTTTGAAGTGATGATAATAAGCTCATCCAATACAAATCAAGTGTCAAACAAACACCACACAAACCCATCAACAAATGAGGGCAGGAAGCCCAATATTGTATCATGGGCATGTCGAGACTGCCATAGAGCCACGTTGCTGCTAGCTCTACTGAGTACGCTCGGTGGACTGATAATAATAGGTTTGTTATATTATTTGTATCTGAATACGTCCTTCATGCGAAAGTCCAAATTGTCACACAAACACACAATAATAACCCGGAGTTGCAGGATCCGAATTTGTGTACTCATTGTCACATTTGCTCTAATACAATATCGTGGAATCACTTGAACCAAAAGTTCAAATTGATGGTAATAAATCCATAATATTATTTGTATATCAACAATTTGTATTCTATGGATTTTTCCCTTCAATATATGACTGATCCATCCTTTAGAGTTGACGCAAATGCAAGGTTAAAATATATGGTGGCAACGAGTCACTTAACATATTTTGATTATCAGGTAAACTTTTGCTATGATTGATTCTTCTGCTTTTATCCATCGAAGGCGCTCATTTGAATCAGCAGCAGCTAAATGCAGCAGACTCCAGTCTTATGCAACTTTAAGCTCAGCTGCATGTTACATGATAAATATCATGGTTAAGAGTAGTTTCGGATCTGATGCCTGAAGAAATTTAATTAATGATCATACCCTTTCTATGCAATTTCATGAGTGTGATCCCGGTGTACTTCTCAGATACTTGAAAAGAACATTACTTTCAATATATATGTTGATCTATAGTCTCCCTATACAACCTAGTTTTTGTAGTAGCTAATGGATGATATTTTCTACTTGAACTTCTGAAATAAATTCATACCTGGTTTTGGTGTATTTCTGTGTTCGATTAATCCTTTGCGTTTTTTAAAACAGTTTTCATTGCTTGTCTACGCATATTCATGCATGAACATTCATGCATGTTCATGGTCGAGGGTGGATCCCCTGCTGTAGTGCTTTGTACGGCACTGCTTAGTTTTTTTTTCTCCTGTTTTTCTTCTTCACGTTTTTTCTTCCTCTTCTTTTTATATTTTTTATATTTTACCTTTGAATCTCATACATGATACAGCAGGGGACAGCATCAAATCCTCACAGCAGCCGGGTCCGGCTCCGTTCATGGTGTATTAATAGAATGGTTTTAAGCTCAATATGATGTGTATATATGCATGGATTCATGCAAGCTAATAGATTTATTATGAAAATGCTGCGCATCCTTGATTTGATTTGATCAGAATGAGATGATGATAATGATCACTGGCTAGCCATGCATGCAATTCATGGTAGACAAGGGGTACCCTACTCATCCATACATGTCTGTGTATAGGTAAGAGTACAATCATGGCTAGCTCGTATTGAAAAAGGATTTAATTGCATAACTAACTGCCCATGCTGGTGGATTAATTGCTTGGATACTTCCCCTGTAAAAAACAAGTACACCACCTTACTTCAGAAAATCAAGTGACTGTTTTTTAGACAACCAAATATATGATCAAAACATTTTTGATTTCAGTTATTTGAGTAATCATTTTTTATTGTCGATATGTTATCGACAGAAGAGTTGATCCAATAATCAGACTCTATATTATTTCTTAGAAGTTCAATCTTGAAAGGTTCTATCCTCTATTCAGTCCCTTTCTTTTTTCCTTTTTCTTATCTTTTTTTTTTTTGATCAAATCCTCTATTTAGTCCCTTTCTATTTCTTTTTGTCCATTTTTCTCATCCTTTTTTTGTGTGTGTGTATATTTTCAAGATAAATAGACGTTAGAAGAACACTTGGCTGAAGACTGAAGCTCCACGAGCTAATTTATTTGAATTGCAATGCTGCCACAAATTAATCAATTAACTGAATTAATCAGATAAATATGCCAAAATATTTATTAAAAAGTTGAAAGACAGCAATGGAAAAAGGAAGTTATATTCTACACCTGCCTTCATTTAATTCCCCTTCTTCTTCTTCTTCTCTTGAATGCAAGAAATTGAAAGATGATGAGCATTTTGCATTTTGCATTGAATTGAAAATTTAATTTAATGTGAGAATTTAATTACATTGAAACGCCCCTGTTGTTCTTCGTCACCCTCACCACCGGTTTCTTCTTCAATGCTATTGGCCCACCTTTCCTACAATATCCTTTATTACTTCCTTTCTCCTTCATTAATTTGTTAATTAATTAGATAGACAAAATAATTTGTCAAAGAAAATATAATACTAGTCAAACAACTAGGACTTATTCAAATAATACTTAAAGAGGATTGAATTCATAGTTTATTCCCTGTTCATTTATTTCAAAGAGTTAGTATAAAGTTGAGCCTGATGTCTTCATGTTTTGACTATATAGCCCAATCTTGACCAGATATTTATTAATCACTATCCCTGATTAACCTCACCCAACACTTCGATGCCCGATAAGTAATTTGATCTCAAGTTATCAAGGATTGTCACGGCTCACTATGATGCGCATTGCGTCACTTTTCACTCTGTCCTAAAATTTCAGGTTCTATGGTATAAACTTGACTATGCGTGAAAGGTCGCATGCTTTATTGTGGCTTGATGATCTCTCATCTATCTATAATAGCACTAGGCGTAATCCTGGGCTCAGGTCTTGTTCATTGCGCTTGTGTGTTGTGTCGCAAGCATTCTCAGGCTCGTTTGCTGTCTCAGAATTATATCAGCTTTTATTAGAAGTTGTGTTAATATCGCCTGTCATACTATTCTTGCCGTTATGGTGCTACATTTACATAGTAAGCCAGGAAAATTGTTCAAATAAAGAATAGCCTGCGAAGCATGTAATCTTTGTGAATCAACACTGTAGATAGACTACACTGTAGATTGATAAACCAGCTCGATCGAGTAAGATCTGAGTTTTAACCAGGAGTACACTATTCTTGATTAAACCCGACTGTGGAGTCACATGAGTTAGTCTACTTCAGAATCCTAGTGATCCCTGTAGGTGATAGTTCTCAGTGATACACAGGGGTGTTTATTGGATCTTTCTGTAGTAATATAGGGATAAATACCAACCCTCGTAAACTTTGAATTGATTTTCTGTTCTCTCAAGAATACGATCACCTTTTGTGGGAAACAAGCATTGTTTTGGTATAATAGCTCCTCGAAACAAAAAATTTGCAGGAATTATTCTCAAAGATCAAAGACGCTTATTTGCCATCAGTACAAAGTTCTAGAAGAGCTTATGTAATTTTTCCTGTTTTATTTTGTAGTATTTGAAAGGTGTCATCTTCCCATGAAATTGGAATGTTCCTTGGGGGACAAATGGTTCTGCTAAAGTGAGTTCAGCTCAAAAGGTGAAAAGTTGCATGGCCTTTATGTTATTGGGGTTGATTTTCATGCACATATAATAGTAGTTTCATGTCCATCATCATACAGCAAAAGCACTTTTTGATGCTGGTCTAGCTTTCTCTCTATCACATTGGGATCTGATATTCAGATTCCTTAGCCCACCACTTGACTGATTAAATATGGTTCTGTAAGATCGCAAATCAGTACTGTTTGTTTGTTTGTTTAGTTGGTTACTTAGTTGCAACGTCTTTCCAGGAAGTGTACATCGTACTCATCTTCAGCTCTTCTTACTTGATAGTGAACTCTAAGATTATATGGAGTACAGTGCTCTGTGCTTTGCCTGTGATAAAACTCTATAACATCGTCTATCAATGGTATCTCCAATGCTTTATCCTGGTCTGGATGTGGTATTGATCTTGTTTGTTCCTCTGCTGTTTGATGAAACTTTTGTGTTTCTAATTAGCTGGGATGGAGCTACTGTCGAAACAAACACGACCGTGTTCATGATAATTGTATTATCCTACGACATGTTTTCCTGGCCTTTGGTTCTTTCTGTCTATCTTCTGATTGACAAATCGTCTTTCGTATTGTCAATAGTTCTACCTATCATACCATGATATCATCCATTTTTTACGCATTTGATGAGTACACTGAAACGATCGGCACTTGATGAGTACACTGATTGGGTTTTATTGTGCTTCCAACAAAGCAGGGTCTCATAACTTGAAGTCACGGAGATAGCATCTATGACCCAGGAAACAAAGGCGCTCGATTGCAGATCTTCCACAATTCTTTTCATTACGAAAAATATGTCTGTCTTTCTTTCCCATCCAATGCAACCTTCAACTATGTTAAGAAACATTCTGGACCCGAAGCTCGGGCAAAGCAAAACTTCCTTTTGACTAAGCTATCTCTGGTTGAGATTATTGTACCCTCATGTGAACCTGTTCCAATACCAATGTTTGTCCCATACAGAAGACATCGAATCGATTGGAATGCCTTTGGTTTCTGGCAAGAACAAGGCTATGAAGAGCGTCATGATGACAACCCCTCCAGCATGGAAGAAAAATGCGCCGAACTTGAATTTGCATAGCATGGACAAGAAAGTCTGGGAGAGCACAAAGGTGGCGGCTAGGTTGACTGCCACGCTAATGCTCTGTCACATCGGCCTGATCTTCAAAGGGAAGATCTCGCTTGGGATGACCCAGGTCAGAGGACCCCATGACCAGCCAAAACCAGCACCAAATATGCTCATGAAGACTAGGATCAGCAGCGCATCGCCCTTGGGTATTGGATTCGTCCCAGACACTCCAAGGGTTAGAGCAAGCAAAACTCCAATGGCCATCTGCATATAACAGCAAAATACATAATGTAAGTGCGAAGAAACGGTTGATCATCTACCTGTGGACATGTACCATGACATCATAATTGAGCATGGTATGTCGCAGCTTTTGAGATTCAGTGGAAACTTGTCAGGAGATTTAGCATCAAAACATTTCCGACACGAGCATTTGTGTTGAGTGGAACTCAGGGTTTATGCGAAACGGTTTCCTAGATATGGAAGAACAGGATTTGCAGTTGGAGGGAAATGTTATCTATGCCAAGCACGATTGCTGCAATGAAACCGGACTCTGCTCCAGCCCCAACCATTTGAAAGAGCGCTGGTGCATAGAAGGCGATGATAAAGATCCCAGAAATCTGCTGGAAGAATGAAATAGCCAGTGCCATTATCAAATGAGCCCTATATTGTCTCTGGAATATGGTGATCAAAGGCACTTGACTTGCAGCTTTTGCTGCGTCGCTTACCTTAACCAGCTCTGTTATCTCTTCCTCCACTTCATCCCGCCCGCGTATCCTGACAAGCACCTGCCTAGCCTCTTCTAGCTTGCCTCGTTCCACCAAGCTGTTAGGCGAATCGGAGATGAAGCATCCACCAATGAGCATTATCAATGATGGGAACACAGCGGAAGCAAGGGAGAGCCGCCAGCCATTGTGTAACTTCGCTGTGAAGTAGTTGATGGTGCTAGCTACAAGGACGCCTATGCCTATGAAGAGATGGAATCCTGTGTTGAACGCCCCTCGCCACTTTGGCGGAGCCACTTCTGCTAGATATAATGGAGTAGCCTACAATGGTTCCAGATACTAATACTTACTTCAGATATATTTGTTTTCCACTCAGTAATGAGTTGTGAATTTTGATGAGTGGTTAGTCATGATATCCTTTTTCAATAATCGAAGTATAAATTTATGCTTTGTTGGAAATATGAAAGAACATTTCCGGGCAGACAAATATACCACCACTGAGGAAGGTGAAGCCGCCGAGACGTCATGGTGAACTTTCTTCCCATGCTGGCCGTGATTCGGCTGGCCATCATAGAAGATATGAAACCAGCAATGTAGAGGGAGGATGTGAAGGCTGTCAAGGCGTGGCTGTCGTAGATGCAGTATACTATCGTTTTAACATCTTTTGCCTGCCTCAGTACTTGCGGGAAGAACTTCTCCAAAAATGGCACCATCGGCGTTACATTACCTGTGAAAATTAGCATTTGCAGAGTCAAGAAAACAGAATCAGATGTCATGAACACGAGAAACTAACCAACAGTATGGACATATTTGCGTCATGCAAAGTTCAGATACAATTGTTGGCCTTAATATAAGTTTTAGCTTTTTTGAGTTTGAGTTCTTCGACATGATATTTGATTGAAATCTTATGTCAGAATCATGTTTTCATGATTTATTTAGCAATAGATAGGAAGAAATTCTGCTCAAGGTGCATCTCATATCATGTTCACGTTTCAAGTCCGAAGAGATTCACGCGAGGGAACATGAACAGGGCATACTTCTTTTAAGGGGAAAGATAGATGCTGGACCTGAAATTCCGATGTCATAGCCGAAGATGAGTCCACCCGAGGCAGCAACTATGCAGGTGATCAACACCTGAAGTGTCAACCTGGCGCCACCACCATTACCTCCATGGGAGCTGCCGGTGCTTACATTTCTGTTGTAAGCGAAAGGTCCGCCGGCCATCTCCGCTTCTCCCAACCTCCCTCTTTGATGCAAAGGTAGCTATTCTTTGATAAAATGTTTCAGGCCTTCAGCATCAAGATAGTAACTATAGGATTTTCTAAGACAGGAATACCACTGAATAGTATTTTACAGCTATAAGCGCAACTAATGGTAAATCTATGCCCATGTAGATTGCCAAATCAAGAGAAATTGGCAGCATATCCACTAACAAAAATCGACTTTTTCTGCTATTTTTAGCTCCTCATAATATCCATGCCTACATCATTCACATTGTAATCTGTATCTGCAATGCTTTTTAGCGTCTTATTTGGATGTTTCAGGACTTTGACAGCGTGCCGAAACAATTTCTCTTGTAGTTTAAATGGTTTGATACAGAACTTCGAGGAAATGTTTCCCGTTTGAGGTATCTTTCTTTGGAACAAGATTTCGCATAAACGTGTAATCAATGCATCTTATTGTGATGGTTCTGATTCATATCAGGCTCTCTTAACCTTCATCAGGAGTTGCATTCAGGCTAACTTTTATTTGTATTTCTATAATGTAGTAACATTTATGCATTCAATATGAGAAATGCTAGTCCGTTTTTACTGATAGCAGGCCAGGGTATGCAAAATGAGATTAGAGTTACTGGCGCTGTTTCGAACGTCGAGTCATCACCTAAGCATTCAAAGCCTGATGAACGTAACGATCCTATGTGTCGATATTATCTATCAGCTGTTAACGAGCATATTTATTTAGAACATTAACCAGGGTTATTACAAGCACATGTACCAATTAAGTATCATAATCATATATTGTTTCCTTTAAAATGAATAGGGTTGTCTGCTTTCCAGTATAATCACCAATAGGAAACTATTGCACAGTCGACGACCAATATTGTAGACAAACAACCTAGAATCGGTGTATCGGACTACAAACTAGTTACAATATCTAGACAAATAAGCATCCACAATATGCCTAACCTGAACTAATAAGGCTCCTCTTTCACGAACCTACGCCAATACCAGTGCTGCTTCCAAACAACATCCATTGAATCCAAGGGAATTCCCTTCGTCTCAGGCAAGAACAGCGCAATGAAAATAGTCATGATGGCAATCCATCCTGCATAGAAGAGAAACAGTCCATACTTGAAGTGGCAAAGCATCGTCAAGAACGTCTGCGAGAGCACGAACGTGCTGCCAAAGTTAACTGCAACATTGATGCTCATCCCTGTCGTCCTGATCTTGAGAGGGAATATCTCGCTAGGAACGAGCCAGGTTAGAGGACCCCATGACCACCCGAACCCTGCAGCGTATGAGCACATAAGGATTAGCACCAGCACGGCCTCGGGTTTCGCTATGTGCTTTTCTCCTGTCGCTCCTGCTGTAACACCTAGCAGTATAGCCAGCGCAATCTGCACCAGTAAACCATACATATCTCTTACATTCATACGTTAACCCAGATCGGCAAGAACTATTTCAGTTTTCTTCGTCGTGTTTTCTCGATAGAATCTCCATTTTGTTTTAGTTTGTCCGTCGCATTTCATAGGACATCATTTATAGTAGTAGTTATTTTTTTTGTTATACCTGGCAAACAAACATCTGGATTCCACCCTCGAGGAATAAGAACCTTCGACCAAATCGATCCACGGCAAATGTAGACACAAGAATGGAGCCAAGATTAACCAGACCAAGTATGATGGCCGATAGTAGTGCAGAGTCGCTGCCAAAGCCAACAGACTGGAACAATACTGGAGCATAGAATGCTATCACGTTGATTCCAGTCACCTGTTGGAAGAATGATATCAAGATAGCCATAACCAGGTGAGGCCTATACCGTCTTTCCAAGATGGTCACAAATGGCTCCTTGACCACTGCTTTCGCCACTTCACTTGCCTTGATCAGCTTAGCTAGCTCGGCTTCCACATTGGAGTCACCCCGTACCTTGGTCAACGCCTTTCTGGCTTGATCGAGCTTGCCTCTATCAACGAGGCTGCTAGGGGAGTCAGTGATCACTAGAGCTCCTAGTGTCATGATAACAGCGGGTACAATAGCGAGGCCAAGAGAGAGCCTCCAGCCAAACTTTATCTTGGCTGTGCCATAGTTGATGCAGTTAGCCGACACCACCCCAATGCCTAAGAAGAACTGGAATCCTGTGATGAAGGCGCCACGCCATTTTGGTGGCGCCACTTCTGCTAGGTATACAGGAGTCGCCTGCATCAAATAACTAGCTAAGTTCTTCTTGAGCCACACTGTAATTGCAAAATGAGAAATGCACGAATTCTAGGAATTGAATCGGTGGTAGTAAGTTCTAACCTGATTTGTAAAGCCAACACCAAAGCCTAGGAAAATGCGGCCCAAAATAAGCATGGCGATGTTTTGAGCTCCGCTATTTACTGCAGCACCTACAAGGAATGTGCAGCCGCCAAGGACCATGGTGAACTTACGACCAAAGACGGCTGTTACGCGACTAGCAACCAGTGTGGCGGCTAATCCTGCTATGTAGAGCGACGATGTGAATGCCGTTAACACCTGACTGTCATACACACAATACACGTTTGTTTTCGCGTTGGCTGCCTTTCTTAGAATAGATGGAAAGAACTTCTGCAGAAAGGGTTCCATTGTGGTTACGCCTCCTGTTATATTGAAAAAAAATATATAATATCTCACATGCCCAAAGTCCAAACTATCATCTACCAACAGGACAAGATTTCCTGGTGAAATGCAATCCGAAATTTCCGTATGTTCACGAAATCAACTAACTACAGTATGTATGTTCTAGGGTGTCGCTTGAACACTTCTCCGTACTATCGAACTAGATTTTTCTCGAGCACCCATTTTCTTATCCTTAGTGCGTCGAAGTTGCTTGCATTGTCATATCCATCTTCATCATTAACAAGCGCAGGTGCAACTCTCCGCCACAAATCATAGCCTAAATATCCATACTCCTACAACCCGGTCAATCCTGTTATGGAGTGTAGCCGAATCCGGCCAGGGCCAAAGCTACACCAAACTTCTCCACACACATACGGTATTCTAGTTTCGATCTCCTAATCACACACATCCTCAAGTAAACAGCATGACACTATTCCATATACAAAACGATTTCTTCTGTTATGTTACAGGGCATTCCTTCACCATCAAACGGATTTTGTCTTAACCCCGTACTAGATATATATGCTACGATAGGATCTTAAATGTGCTAGTATCAACTTTGATATCTAAAGTCAGCTATGAGGTCCAATAATACACCAAAAACTCTAAACCGATGGTTGACCCAGTCACACATTGGGGCTTGATAACTGGGTTTTTTTTTTCCCCATCCTTTTTGTTGCTTTACTAGTTACTCACACAGTGATCCAACGGTCAGCGTTGACTAATACTTATTTGCAACGCTTCACACTAGAACAGCGGATGAGACGTTGTATAATCGATTCAGTAAACACTCTCAGATATCTGTAACAGAGTAAAGATTGTATATATCCTGTCTTTCCATTCATGACAGAAGCATTTGGGTTATTATTGCTTACAATCGACATCTCAAATAAGATGGATGTTAAGAGTTCGGACTTCGGATATATATCCCTTGCGCCTAAGAGGTGCTTCTGATGCACAAACGTACTCTTTTCCGATATATACATGATATTGAACCCCAATACACCAAACTTACAAGCCTCTAGTAGGACTAAATGCAATATGGTGGATTAACTAAGGAGTACCTGAAATCCCGATATCATATCCGAAAATAAGCCCGCCGGAGGCAGCAACGATACAAGTGATCGCGACCGCAGTCGTGATCCGTCCCCCAAAATCGCCACCGGCACCATTAGCCGTCACGGCAAGGCCTCCCATAGGCATCTTGCTCCCCTTATGATTCTCTTAGGCTCCTTTGTGTTGGAGCCAATGACTTTGGGGGGTTACACTGAGATTTATAAGAGGAAGAGAAGCTGAGAGCTTGGAGGGTTATTTATATCAACCAGCAGTGTAGTTGTTGCTTGCAAGTGGTTTGAGGACTCACTGACTGAAGTGAATCCTTTTTTGGCTTTATTGAGTCCAATAGGCAGTGATTTTTATTTTATTTTTTTTGTGATAAAATAGGCAGTGAACTTTTGTTACGTCAGTATAAATGGTTTTAGCATTTACCCTGTACGGATATTCAACTAAAGATAAGAAGGAAAAGATTGTACATTACATCAATCTGATGTACGGAGTAAAAGTTCAAGTCCATAAAGGATTGACTTGATAAACAATTTTTCCATAAATCATATAATGATATGATCAAAAGCTTGACACTTTTTATACATCACATCCTTCGTCTCATTTTATCAGATGAGATTATCGTGACTTGTAATCTTTCGGGATATGATGAGTTGTGGTTCTATTATTTATGATTATGCATTGAATAGATCATCGATGACCAACTAGCTAGTCTAATAATTCTATACTCAAGAATTAACATGCATCACATGAAAAGTCAATCCATAGGTGCACATAAAAATAGTATTCACGTACGTACATCACGATCTGAGCAGCATAGCAACCCCAATTACTATTAATTACTTCCTCCCCTCCACAATACCAAAAACGCTTCAACAGCTATGAGAAAAAATAATAAAATAAATAATATTATATTATAATTGTTTTGTTGATTTTTAAGTGATAATATCACTCCCTCCCTTTTATTTATTTTGCAACATTACATCATTATTATACTATTCAATAAATATTTTGAGGAGTTTCGCTATTTATCTTAACGACATAAAAAAATTATGTCACTGATCCAGAGTTGAAATACATAACTTGAACTATCACAAATATTTCACGATAATTTTGAATAAAACTAAATTTGGTCGTCTCGCGGATGATTTGTAACTTAATAACTCCATGCCTTTCCTAAGCCAATGTTGCAAAATAAACGGAACAAAAAGAGTACTAAATAGACTACGTTGTCTATATTTTAGGACAATCAAAATAAATAGATATTGTATATATTTTGAAACAGAGGATGTATATTGAATTAACACACCTAATCGATGTTTTCCACTAATCTTGCTAGTATTAGGGCAAATAAACGTCATCCCTTGATTTTTCATCATTATAAAGTTGTTACATAGCACAGTCACAAGCAATAAACGGTTATCAAGAATTATGCGCTTTCGAAGATGATCACGATCACGAAAAAACAATCACAAAAAACAATCAAACAAAATGAATGCAGAATAAAATCAAGATTTACGTGAGAAAATCCCTCAAGATGAATAAAAAGTCTATGGAAAAATGAATCACTAATCAACAACCGTATTACAATGATCGTCTCTATCCGAACCCACTTGATGTCGTTTGTGTTTCATTCCCCAAACCTTAGAGGAAGGTATGTGTTTTGATCTCCCTCTCGTACATAAAATACTTAATAACATGGAGTATATATAGGCCTTGAACCGAATAGAAAAATCAAAACATGGACTCCAGAAAACTCGAAATCCATATCCGGGCATGGAAAGAGCGACGTCCGAGCGTAACAGAGGATGTCCTGGTTTAGTGTTCTCGCAGCAAGCACCATGCTCGGGCATAACTATGACTTGTGCCCGGGCGTTTTGTTGTTCAACTTGTGCATCTGTTTTCAGCAAATATTCGTGCTCGGGCGTGGAACATCACTATGTCCGGGCACTTTAGGAAAAGCCTTGCACACTTGTTTATTGACCTTCTTGCTCCCTACACGATAATTTCAACAATCTCTACCATGTCATAAGGAGCACCAGAACTACTTCCAACCTTTGAACCATAATAATCACTGATCGAGCATCCTCGTACCCCAAACTCGAGCATGACCTTGCATCCCCTTTCTGTGGTAGGGGATGCTCCATCACAAATTCAACTAGAGGTAGCATTTATCAATTCCAAGCAATGCTTGAACTTGACAGCTGGACGATCTTGGTAAGCATATCCGCGTCATTCTCCTCAGTGTGAACCTTGACCAAGTCCATACCGAGAATCGATCCATTCTCGAATCTTGTGATATCTCACATTAATATGCTTCGTCCGAGCATGATAGATCTGATTCTTTGTCAAGTAGAAAGTACTCTGAGTGTCACACAACAATTGAATACCCTCCTGCTTGTTACCAAAATTGGTCAACAATGTCTTTAAGCCTCAAAGCTTCCTTACCAGTTTCTGTCAATGCCATGTGTTTCGTCTTTGTAGTTGGCAATGCAACAACATGTTGTAATACAGATCTCCAACAAATTCGTCCTCCACAAAACATGAACACATATTCACTCATAGACCTTCTGGAAACCAAGTCACCCACATAATCTGAGTCAACTAAACCACCAACTCTACTCTGTCTTATTGCCATCAAACATGATGTCATAATTTGTAGTTCCAGCTAGATAACGCAAAATCAACTTCACAGCATTCAAATTCTCTTTACCCAGATTCTTTATGTATCTACAAAGTACTCCAACAGTTGGAACGATGTCGGGACGAGTACATACCATAGCATACATAAAACATCCAACCACATTAGCATACGATACTCAAGACATGTACTACACCTCTTTTTCTGATTCAGGGCACATCTGTGATGACAAACTGAATTAAGCTCCCAATGGTGTGGAGATCGGTTTAGCATAACATATATCAAATCTCTCCAAGACCTTCTCAACATATCTTTTCTGTATCAACCACAGCTTCTTCGCTTTTTCTATCTTTTCGGATTTCCATCCTAAGGATCTTCTTAGCAGCATCAAGATCCTTCATGTCGAACTCCTTGCTCAATATTTTCTTCAACTTGGCAATGTGCTTCTTCTCTTTTGCAGCTATCAACATGTCATCTACATAAAGACTTAATAGCAATGTCGAACCATCATCACAAAATGAATAATAAACACAAGGATCATACTCACAATTGAAATATCCATGTGTTACCGTGAATCCATCAAATCCCTTGTACCATTGCCGAGGAGATTGCTTCAGGCCGTACAACGATCTCTTCAATTTACATACCCACCCTTCCTTACTCGGTTCCACGAACCCTTCCTCCCGTTGCATATAGATTGTCTCCTCTAGATACACATGAAGAAAAGATATCCTCAGATGTTCAAACTCCATATCATAAGCTCTTACCAGTGCAAGAAGTAACCGAATCGATGTGTGCTTTACCCTCAGAGAAAAGATCTCATTGTAGTCAATATCCTCTTTCTGGGAGTATCCCTCAGCCACCAAATGAGCCTTGTATTTTTGTCCCTCCTTGCATCCAACTGGCTTTCACCCCTTTGGAAGTTTCATTAACTCCCAAGTCTTGCTTTTTTTAAATGACTCCATCTCCTCTACCATAGCCACCATCTATTAATCACGATCAATGGAACTAATCATCTCCTCGTAGCTGTTAGAAGCACCATCGTCTACAACCAAGGTAAAGGACAATATACCCTCGACACCTCGTCTTTCTTGAGGTTTAGGATCATATTTACCTTTCCCCAAAGGTATGCTGTAGGGCTGCTCAGTTGGCTATTCAACAACCTATTCAATCTTAACCTGATCACACAGGCTGTGAACTTCTGTGTGAGACTTGTTCTGATTTGCTGCTTGAGACTCCTTATGAAGTTTCAACTCAACTACTTTATTCTCTATATTGGCTTCCTCTCTGGTTTTATGTAGCATATGATCTTCATCAAAGATCATATCTATGCTCATAATTTTTTTTCTAGCTAATGGATCCCACAACCTAAAGCCTTTCACGATGTTCTCATACCCAAGAAAGATACATTGTTTAGATTTAGCATCTAACTTGTACCTTTCAATACTTTGTAGATGAACGTTTATAGGATAACTAAATATTGTCAAACCAAAATAATCAACAAGTTTTTCTTTACATACCTCTTCCGGAACTCTATACTCAATGGCAAATGAAGGAATCCTATTGATGAGATAGCAAGCACTGTTAACTACTTCCGTCCAGAAACTCTTTGGCAAAACCCGTATTCAATCTCATGCAACGAGCTCTTTCCAACAAAGTTTTGTTCATTCTTTCAACCATCTCATTCTTCTCTGAAGTTTTCCTTATGGTAAAGTATCTCGTGATATCTTCATCCTTGCAGAATTTCAAAAAACTATCTTCTTTGTATTCTGTATCATTGCGTGACTTGAAGTACATTAGTTTCTTCTCAGTCTATGTTTTTACTTTCGCCTGACACTACATGAAGATACTAAATATTTCTGACTTGTGCTTCATGAAGAATACCAAAACCTTCCTCGTGTAATCATAAATAAATATCATAAAATATTAAGCTCCACTGTTTGAGATTTCCTTCAAGAACATCCTTGGAAATTTGAGAACCCATCTTGAAGCTAACTCACTTCAACTTTCCATACACACAGAACCTGCAGAAACCAACACCATAAGACTAGACACCCTTAAGCACTTGCTTATTGTAAAGATGTGTCATACCGTCTTCACTCACATGCCCAAACTGCATGTGCCATAACTCTGTATCATATTTGCTATACTTTTGACTGGATGGAATTATTGCTCCACACACTGTAGTGCTCCTGATTAACTTATACGGATTCCCAATCTTCTGATCTTTCATCACTACCAGTAATCCCTTCACGATCCTTATGATCTCATCTCTAATCGATACACTACATGCACTTCATCGCATCTAAGGCACCAATAGAAAGAAGATTCTTTCTATGTTGTGGTATGTATCTAAAGAGAGAGTGTTCGAACAACCCCGTCAAACATTTTAACCTTCAAAGTACCAAATTTGACTACCTTACAAACTGAGTCATTTTCCATCAACACAGTTACACCACTACTAGGTGTCAATGTATCAAATCAGTCCCTATGCTGACACATATGAAATGAACAATCAGAATCTATATGACATTCCGAAGTTAGATCATTATCTTTGACAGCTAAAGAAATGCCATTGTAATGGCTCGACTTCCAGGTTTTGATGACACATGGGGGTTATGTCGTCATAGACATAATCAATAACAAAACCAAGTAACCAAAATGGATTTAGAGGTATAGGAAGTCAAGGAACTACCTGTACATCATCATTGGATCATTTCTAAATAGTTTAACTTTATTTCATAAGTTACGAGTCTTGAATACCTATTTAATTACAAAATACAATGATCAAATTATTATAAGTTGTTACGCTATATGTTCTAATGCTCTATTGAGTCAAAGATAGGTTTATGATATATTATTTGTAAAAGAACATGAGGCAGCTGTATACATGCAATCCTCACTATATTGAAGACCATCATCAATATATTGTGATAGGAATTTGCAATCCCTCCATTTGTATAGAAATTGATGTAACAAAACTTAGATGTATTAGTAATAATGTAGCTAGTATGATTAGGTTAGAAGTCAAGTAGAAAGTTGCAGTTTAGGTAAGATGCTAGTGAGAAGACGGTTGCAGATGAATGAAGATCGTGCAAGCCACCAGATGCAGACTACTACAGAGGACTTTGGGTGAACAATTAGTGCATTGATAAGCAACAAAAGAACTCAAAGGCTTTAGAATGAAGGACTGAGCTTGTAGACGAGGATCAAAATGGCAAGGTATGAACTGAGTCAGATTTGAGTGCAGACAAGAGTTGCAACAGATACTAAGTGCAGACTATGGTTGAAGTATGGGATGCAGGTTAGGGTTGTAACAGAGACTGGGTGCAGACTCGAAGTCGCAGTAGACTGGATTGCAGCAGAGGTGATTGCCAAGGTGGTCAAAGGTTTGAAGTCAGTCAAGCAAAGATTTGAGTTAAAGTAGCAACAGCACAGTTTCTGGGGATAGTAGACTACCAGCATCAGGAACGAGATGATGGGGGACATGAGTGAATTGCCAGGAACAGTGCAAAGTCTACAGAGGTTCGTTCTCTAAGCCTTCAAAAGCAAACCGGTGAGGCTTATTGAGTTGTGTTGTTGAACGTGGATTGAAAAGAAAAAGAGTGCAAAGCAATCTAGCAATTCAAAGATTACTCAAGAAATCTAAGTCGTGAAAATACAGCGAAAGTGTCACTAGTCTGAACAAAGTCTTACAGCAGAGTCCAGAGTTTGGATTTGTGTAAAGCATCTAGGTTCTTTATCTTTCGTACAAGTTAGATAACTTGTAAACGGAGAGTTTCTAGTAATCTAAAACAAGAAGATAATGATACTCACCTCTTGGGTTAACTACACTAGTCACCAAGGAAAGACTGGACTAAGCTCTCGATCATCATTTGATGTCGAGTGTCTGAACCAGTATAAATGTTGTGTTTATCTATTGCTTCTCATTACACTGATATTTAAGAACTGTTTCTAATGGATCATCACAGCCTGAAAGGGATAAAACTCAAAGAGTTTCAAGTCTCTACTGCAAACTACCAATTGTTATCTGCAGACTACCTAGTAGTTTGCATAAAGCAATAGTCTGCACAAAACAAGTATTCCGCAGAAAAAGACCACTAAAGTCTTATTCAACCTATTCACCCATCCCCTCTCCCTCTAGGTTGAAACTCAAACCCTACATATTGATTATCTGCAAACGAAAATACATAACCCATGAGTATAATACTCAGTAACCTATAGTTTATGAATTTCATTTGCAGCGCACTCCCCCCACTATGACAAATCGGTGAGTTTTGATTAAAAAAGTTTAATATCTTAAAGAAAATATGAGTGTCGTATGAATCAAATACTATCATTTATACGTCTTTACATATTTTATGTTTTTTTTTTATTACCAGGAGTCCATGACTCGACTCGAGCGATAAATCCAAAGACATTACAAACTCAGAGAACAGAGACAATTACTTCATTCGTCGGTCGGGCTTCGACATAAATCATATTTCCATTCGATTCGATTTGTACCTGTATATTTCGTGCATTGCAGTCGCATCTCATGCGCTTTCAATAAGGTACCGGATGTCGGCATTGAGATAAAAAGGCCTTCTTGCATAGAGTTTTCAGTGGTCCTGCCACAACAGCGTCAAAGCTATTGCATGCATGCAAAGAGGATGGGGAATGCCCATCGCTCTCAAGTAAAATTTATTTTTTTTCATATCTAAATTATTTGTTCAAAAGATGTTTGTGGCTATTTTTTAAAGAACTCAATAACTTTGTGCATTCGTTCTATAATGAATTTTAAGGTTTATCTTAAAATTAATATTTTTCCTTAAAAATACTTAGATTTTAATGGATATAATTTAAAAAAATTGAAAATTGGGTAATTAACCATAACTAAATCAAATTTTGGTTAACCAAAGTAAAAAAAAAAAAAACCGAATTTTGATTAATCGAAATCGAAATAACTGATGAAATTGGGTTCGGTTTCGGTTTTGGATTTTTAGATAATCGAATTTAATTTATTTAACTGAAACAAAAAATTCATCATATAGATGAATTATTCAACATGAGACGGATCGAGAGAGGTAGGTTTCCTTTAAAACGTGCATAACCCTAGTTTGTCTTAAAGTTCAAAAAATCCTAGGAAACCCTAACACCCAAGACCATAACCACTGCTACCTTGCTCCGTCACATCCTCGAGCTGCTGTCAGCACCTCTGGTCGTCGGAATAGGCATCGGAGATACGGTGTTCGTCGGAGAAGCTTCGGTGAGGTGTTTCAAGCTTGATCACATATAACCCTTGATACCCAAGCCACCCAACAACACACTAATAGTTTTCCTGCTGCCCCCTTTCCCCGAACCTACTGGTGGCTACCACCCTCCTCCTCCGGCGTCTTTGGTGGTCGATGAAGCTCCGTGAAGTGTTTCTCATTAGTTACTCTTTGAAACAAGAAGAGGAAACTAACAAGGGCTATGGGGGGAACTTTGTTTGCTGTCGTGTGTCCCTGATGGTCGTCGATGTCTATCGAGGTGGCCCTAGCATGGTGGCTTTCGACTAGGGATGGTGTGGTGGCGTGAGAGGTGATGGCTTGAAGAGGGGGAGGCTGCGATGGTTCCTGCTCTTTGCTGGGATGTTTTCGTGGTGTGAAGGACCTATGGTGGTTGATGACCTCGGACATGTAGATCGACTCCATCTTTTCTTATAACTTCTTAGGAGATATCTCCATCAAAACTTGGTACTTCAACGTTGGTGCGAGACTTAATCAGAACGTGGATGTAGCCTTATCTTGCAATTCTTCCCACTCATCAGCTTTCATCTCAGTGGGTTTCTCTTCCTTCAATGCTTTAAATAATCCTTATTGCACAAGGATATCTTTGATTGTGCTCTACCATATGCTAAATTAAGTTCGCCTCATCAACAAATAGCTCGATCACGAATAATCAATCACGAAGAACAATCAAACAAAACAAATACAAAATGACACCAAGATTTACATTGGAAAAGCTCTCAAGGGGAAGAAACAAAATCCTCAGAAAATGAATCACAAATCAACAAGCGGATTACAATGATAGTCTCTATCCGAACCCACTAAATATCTCATATGTATATAAGATCTAATAACATGGAGTATATATAGGCCTTGAATTGAACAGAAGAATCAAAACACAGATTCCAGAAAACTCAAAATCTGTGCCCGGGCATGGGAAAGGTGGCACCTGAAGGATGTCCTGGTTTGGTGTTCTCACAGCAAGCATCGAACCCGGACATCACCATGACTTGCGCTCGGGTGCTTTGTTATTCGACCTATGCACCTATTTTCAGTAAATATCTGCACCCGAACATGGAGCACCATTGCACCCGGTCATTTTAGGAAAATCCTTGCTCACCTGTTTGTTGACCTTGTTGCTTCTTTCACGACAATTTCCACAACTCGATATACTTTGGATAAAAGTAAATCAAAATACGGACTCCAAGAAACTCGAAATCCATGTCCTTATCCCGTGTATCAAACGCGGCCTTAGAGGATTAGCTAGTCCTCCTTTCGTTCTGTGAAAAATATAACGATTTGATTTGACATATGATTTTATGTGTGTGTTGAATTTATAGGTAAAGACTAATTTGTGTTTGAGGTTGTGTGAGAGAGAGGACTGGAAAAAAAAAAAGAGAAGAATAAATAGTGTGATGAGTTAATGCGATATAGAATAAAAAAATATGAGTGTTTTGATAGAATTATTGTATTTTTTATGTGATATACAAAATAAATAAGTATTGTATTTTCTATTGGATAGAGGGAGTAGTAGATCAGATGCTACCTAACCCATGATCATATTATGAACTAGCTAAATAGAAATGCACGTTTCAAGTTGATCAAGCCACTTAGCCCTTTGTTAGTAGAATTTATAGATACTCCTTTCATCTCATATTATCAAAATGTTTTTGACCCGATACAAAAATGTATACGTTTGTTAAATTTGTTTGGATTTTGATGATTTATTTTTTATTTTTTTTATATTAGTGAAGTTTAGTGTAGAAATTAAGAGAGAAGTCAATAATAAATGAGATTAATTTAATATTTTTTATATTAATGGATTATCAAAAAGGAAAAAAAATTATTTATTTTAGGACGATAAAAAAAACATTTTGATTTACATAACACGAGGAGTAAACGTTTTTAGGAAACAGAGTCAACAAGGAGGTACATCTCGTCTCAATCTTTCAATTGATGATCGATATTTCTTCATGCAAATCCATCAAAAGATCATTACCATATATAGTTGTATTTCTTTATCTTAAAACAAAAGAGAAATTTTTGTTGAGGACCTCAAAAAGTAGCGACTATTGAGTCTCTGATCAATTGATCCGATCTTTCTTGACTTATATTTGCTTCATGACAGGCATAACGATGGTCCGACGTCTATATAAACAGGCCACGAGATCAGCATCACCCGCATAAGGGAAGTGTTTCCTATAAAAGTCTTGCAGCGAATACCAAAATAACTTTACTCGCATCACAAGAGTTGCATGATGAAACCAGAGTGGAGAACGGTGAAGATAAAGACATAATGTGGAGAATGGTAGGTGAATATACAAAGGAGAATCAGGGGCATCAAACTACCATCACATCAACAACGTTGACGTTGGAATGGTTAAATGACAACAAAACTCGATGAGTGATTTTTATAGAATAAGAAATGCTATGTAGTTCTAAACAAGAAGAAACTTCGTATTTTATAGAATAGTCATAACCAAGTTGAAGATTCAAATGTGAACAAAAAGTTCCTGGCAACGAAAATCATTGAATCTGCAGGTAAACTAACCCCAACATCTGGGATCATTTCTAATCCATTAGTTTAAGTCCATTTTGGAGAGAGAAAAAAAAAACAATAACAATTATAAAATTCTATTTTAATGAGAATTTATATTTTTTGATATATTTTGATTTCGTTGATTCGATTTTTTAACCACATTAATCAGGATTATTACAAACACATGTACCAATAAGGTATCGTAATCATATAGTGTTTCCTGTAAAATGAATAGGATTGTCTGCTTTCCAGTATAATCACCAATAGGAAACTATTGCACAGTCGAGGACAAATATTGTGGAGAGACAACCTAGAAACGATGTATCGGACTACAAACTAGTTACAATTTCTAAACAAATAAGCATCCACAATATGCCTAACCTGAACTAATAAGGCTCCTCTTTCACGAACCTATGCCAATACCAATGCTGTTTCCAAACCACATCCATAGAATCCAACGGAATGCCTTTGGTCTCAGGCAAGAACAGCGCGATGAATATAGTCATGATGGCAATCCACCCTGCATAGAAGAGGAACAGACCGTACTTGAAGTGGCAAAGCATCGTTAAGAACGTCTGCGAGAGCACAAACGTGCCGCCGAAGTTCACTGCGACGTTGATGCTCATCCCTGTCGTTCTGATCTTGAGTGGGAATATCTCGCTAGGAACGAGCCAGGTTAGAGGACCCCATGACCACCCGAATCCTGCCGCGTATAAGCACATAAGGACTAGCACCAGCATGGCCTCGGGTTTCGCTATGTGCTTTTCTCCTGTCGCTCCGGCTGTAACACCTAGCAGTATCGCCAGCCCAACCTGCACCAATAAACCATATGCATCTTTTACATTGATAAGTTAATCCAGATCGATGGACAGAACTATTTTATTGTTCTCGCTATTTTCTCATGTTGAATCTTATATTCGTTATGATGTTGTTAGTCTTGTCATCGCAAAATTTAGAACATATACAGATAGCTCTAGCAGTAATAGGAAATGTACCTGGCAAACAAACATCTGAATCCCACCCTCGAGGAATAAGAACCTTCGACCAAATCTATCCACGGCAAATGTAGACACTAAAATGGAGCCAAGATTAACCAAACCGAGTATGATTGCCGAAAGCAGGGCAGAGTCACTACCAAAGCCAATAGACTGGAACAACACTGGAGCGTAGAATGCTATCACGTTGATCCCCGTCACCTGTTGAAAGAATGATATCAAGATGGCCATAACCAGGTGAGGCCTATACCGTCTTTTGAAGATGGTCACAAAAGGCTCCTCGACCGCTGCTTTCGCCACTTCACTCGCCTTGATCAGCTCAGCTAACTCAGCTTCCACATTGGAGTCACCTCGTACCTTGGCCAAAGCCTTTCTGGCTTGATCGAGCTTGCCTCTATCAACGAGGCTGCTAGGGGAGTCGGCGATCATTAGAGCTCCTAGTGTCATGATGACAGCCGGCACAACAGCGAGACCAAGGGAGAGCCTCCAGCCAAACTTTATCTTGGCTGTGCCATAATTGATGCAGTTCGCAGACACCACTCCTATGCCTAAGAAGAACTGGAATCCTGTGTTGAATGCACCACGCCATTTTGGCGGTGCCACCTCTGCTAGGTATACAGGAGTCGCCTGCATCAGATAACCAGCTAAATTTATCTTGAGCCACATTTTAATTCAGAAATGAGAAATGCACGAATTCTCGGAATTGAATTGGTGGCAGTCAGTTCCAACCTGGTTTGTGAAGCCAACACCAAAGCCTAGGAAAATGCGGCCCAAAATGAGCATGGCAATGTTTTGAGCTCCGGCATTGACTGCAGCGCCAACTAGAAAGGTACAACCGCCAAGGACCATGGTGAACTTACGTCCAAAGATGGCTGTTACGCGACTGGCAGCCAGTGTGGCAGCTAATCCTGCTATGTAGAGCGACGATGTGAATGCCGTCAACACCTGACTGTCATACACACAGTACACGTTTGTTTTCGTGCTCGCTGCCTTTCTTAGTATAGATGGGAAGAATTTCTGCAGAAAGGGAACCATTGTCGTTACACCTCCTGTAATTTAAAGGAAATGTAATCATCTCGTAAGTCCAAAGTCCATTCTGTCATCTGTGATCCATGATCAAGAATTCCTGGTCATATACAATCACAAATGTCGGTTTGTTCAGGAATGAGCTAACTATCTTGTGTATGTTTTCAGGTGTCGCCTCAGAGTAAATACTTGGGGCTTCAAACACAATCAAACTAGATCTTTCTCAGGCATTAGTTTCTTATCTACTGTGTGCAACTGTTTTGCATTATATCAATCTTCTTCATCGTCAAGCACAGGTTCGACTCTTCGCCACAAATCACCACCTAGACATCAGTTGTCGGGTGCTCCAGTCACACGCTCGCTCGCCATCAAAGTGCCATCACATCCTTTCAGAGCCAGAAACGCCCCCAATCTTCTCCAAAATATAATTAAATAGTTCATCGTTTTCATGCAGCAGAAATTAACAACCCAATGATCCTTATCAATCAATGATCAACCGTTCACAGAAATATAGTACTCTTCTTTAGACCACTCTATATATAACTCATAGTCTCATAAGGATGATATACTACAACCCGTATCGATATACAAATAACAATTTCCCCTTCTGATATACAGTACAAAGCATCATCCCTTCACCATCAAACGGCAACATTCTTAACCCTGTGGTATAGATGTTATACTATCAACTCGGATATCTAAAGTTTGACATGCCATCTATTTTCGTTAACTCAAAATAGCTGAAGTTGCCATTGACCTCATTCACACATGAGATTGATAGCTGTTTTTTCCTTTTCTTCATCCTTTTGGTTTACTAGTTACTCACACATTCATCAACAGTCAACGCGCACAAATATCATGTTGCAGATATGCTTGACTAGTTGACTAATACTACTTACTAGGCAATGCTTTACTCTAGTATAGCAAAAATGAGTTGCTCCACTGGATGGTGGTAAACACTATCTGTTGTATGTAATAACATAAGATTGCGTACATCTTATCTTCTAAAACTCTATTCATGACCGAAATATCTGGGTTGTCAATTATTTGTGATTGAGACATCATCAAATGCAGAAGGATGTAATGAGTTCAGATATATCTGTTGCACCAAACTAGGTGCAGCTGATGCACAAACTCTTTTCCGATTTACACGTACATTCAACTCCAATACACCAAAATTTGATCCGCCACTAGAACACATTGCACTATGTTTTGTGACCTGTTAATCAAGGAAGTACCTGAAATCCCGATATCATATCCGTAAATGAGCCCGCCAGAGGCAGCAACAATACAAGTGATTGCGACCGCAGTCGTGATCCGTCCCCCGAAGTCCCCGCCGGCGCCATTGCCGGTCACGGCGAGGCCTCCTATAGGCATTTTCTTGTTCCCCTTATGACTCTGATAGGCTCCTTGGTGTTTGGAGCCAATGACTTTGGGGAGAGTAAGGGAAGCTGAGAGCTTGGAGGGTTATTTATAGCAGCAAATAAGCGAAGTGTAGTTGTTGCTTGCAAAGTGGTTGAGGACTCGCTTACTCTGAAGTGAATCCTTTCTGGCTTTGTTGATAGTGAACTTTTATTGCTTACATCAAGATCAAATGATTTTACCACTTTACCCTACGGATATTCACCTAAACACAAGAAGAAAAGAGAACGAATATATGTTACATCATGCTAACATAAAAGTACAAGTCAATCAAAAATTAACTCAATTATAAATAGTTTTTAAATATACTATATATACTCTCGCTTCACCAACTCTATCATCAATGTGATTAAATATTTTTAAACAATCTTATTCTGTTTCAATGTATACACCACCTCAAGTTTCTACTCAAACTTGAGAATTCATGGAGCAAAATATCAACACTCCATGCACCGAGATGGGATTGACTTGCAATCTTTTTCTACGGTATAATTGTTCGGATATTTTCACTATGTGGTTCATAACGTGGCTCCTAACAATACTCGGCCGTGTCCAGTATTGTTAGGCTTTCATCCCGCACGATCGTGCTGCAGGTCAGCTCGTACTGATTTCCTTGTTATTAATTTCTACTCTTTATAACGTTTTGGCTACGAGGATGTTGTGTCTTGGACCCTCTTCCGTTCATCGGGATGCGAAATTTTTGTACTGATTCAGTATAACCCACATCAGTTGAGAACATAAAGTAATCAACAGCCTCTACAGATGTACCATAAGGATAATTATCAAATTTTTGGATATGGGGTTATGAGACATTATCATCTACTATTGTCTATAAATACTCGGGCTTTGTTCCTTTCTTCTCAAATCACATTCTAGTCCTATCCATCAAACATTAGAGAAAGCAAAAAGGAGAAAGTTGAGAGAAACAAGAGATCTTAAAGTGTTTTGATCATCATTCTCTTATCAATTCATGGATCATGATATTATCTCTTTTAAATGCGTGATCTTAAGTACAGCAATTTACAATGAAACGTCGTGGTCCTATGCAATGCATTGGGTTGATCTTTAAAAAGGACCTAGCTAGTTTTTACTTAAAAGAAAAAACCAAAGGATTTTCCTTTAATCAACCGAATAGCCCGTAAACCTAAAGGATCTTTTAAATCAGTTTTCGTTAACGGACTCACCACCACAAAGTAGCTTCGCACTCAATAGATTTTGATCCCTTGATCTCTTTTTGTTGAAGGGGTTGATTGAGCGATTTATCATATAGGGTTAGGGTTGATCTCAAAATTTGAACCTAGCTAGTCTAATAATCCTATACTCAAGACTTAACATGCATCAAATAAAAGTCAATCCATAGATACACATGAAAATAGTATTCATGTACGTACATCACGATCTGAGCAGTATATGAAACCAATGGTTTGTTAGTATTAAATTTATTGCGTTTTTCACTAGTCATGCTAGCATTAGTGCAACTAAATATCATCCCTTGACTTTTCATCATTATTAAGTAGTTATATATCACAGTCACAAACAATAAATGGACATATATGCTTTGGATAAATGTAAACGAAACCATAGACACGGAATGGAATTTGCGTGACGAGTTTTGTTCTCCTTCGAAGAAGTGTGTAAATTGTGTTTTCAGCTCAGTTGAAAAAATGAGCATTGGTTTTGGGGTCCAGTTGCAGATGAGGACAAGCCATTGTTGACTCTCAATTTTAATTCTAGATAGTTCGACTGAGGATTTTTTGGAGTCAAATGTACTTATTGCATCGCTAAAAGGTTAGAGGATTAGCTAGGTAGATGCTAACTAACCCATGATCATATAATAATTAGCTATATAGAAAATCGAAAAAAGGAATTGGTTAAATAATATCTCATAAAAGTTTTATTTATATTTTAATATTTATTTTGAATTTTAAAATTCAAATACATAAAATTATATATATATATATATAATTGATAGAATCATTATTTATAATTCGCGAATAATAATTGATACTAAAACAAAACGTCCATTGGGTTAGTTCAGTTTTTCAAGCCACTTCGCACTTTGTCACTATTAGAGTTTATTGATTTATAGATTTATAGATAAATGCTTTTGAGGAAACAGAGTAAACACGGAAGTAAATCCTGTCTCAATCTTTGAATCCATGAGTAGTATTTCTTCATGCAAATCCATCGACAGATCATTACCATATTATCATTTCTTTATTTTATTTCATCCTATCCATTTTAATATTAATATATTGATTCGACACAATAATTTATGATAATGTTGAATTTAGATGAATTTTAATAAAAAAAATATTATTTTTTGAGTGATAATAAAATTTATTATAACACTTATGATAGTTAACATTAATTTGATATTTTTCATATTAAAAAATCACTTAAAAATCTTTCATAAAAAAAATAACTTTAAAAAATATTATATTTATTTTTATAAAAAGACCTAAAAAAATATTTAATTAAATTGGATCGAGAGTAATACAATAAAGTGTCTTTTGCTGATGTGCTAAAAAAAAATATGACTATCTAGAGTGCCTTCAGACAAAAAATCACTTATCTATAATCACTAATATTCGTTTCATCATAGGCATAATATTGTGCAATGTCTCGGAGACACTGCACTGATCAACGCCGCCCCAAAAAAACATAACATTCGAGACGATCATACATTTGTGATTATCCATAGTATTTTTCATACGATTCATAAGACAAATGATAACACCAGAGCTAGAAACGTTGAAGACATAGGCACCGAGAGGAGAATGGTAGGTAAATCACGAGAACGCTACGGGCCATCACATCAACCACATTGTTGTTGGAGTGTTTAAATGGCAACAAAGTTCGACGAAAGAGACAATCTCAAGATAAAGAAAGGGTATGCAGTTGGAGGCAAAAAGAAATTTGAAACAATTATGTTTTGATATTCAATTAAATTTTTTTTAAGTTTGGTATTCATTTTGATTTTGATAGTTCATAGAATTATTATTTATAATTCATAGAGTCATTGTTTACGGTTTATGAAATCATTATATACAGCTTACAGATTTGAATGGATAATAAACCGTAAATAAATTTTCATTAGATATTTTTATATAATTCATCCAATAAACTTATGTTTATTAATACTGCATTGGATTGTCAAAACCAAGTTCATATTCAAATACGAACAAAACGTAACCATCAACGACAATCATTATATCGGCAGGCTAATTAACCCCAATACCAGCAAGTAAATCACGATCTTTCCCTATTCCAAGACTCAGTTTTATTTTTTTGGGTTTTTTTACTTGCTCTTTTAAAAAGTCATAATTTTATAATATCCTCTTAAAACTTAGATCTTGGACATATTCCCTTTAAATTTACATAATCTTATTTTACCTCTTAAGAACTCAAAATTCCTTTTTTATCCCATGAAATTTATTATGTGGACACTTTATCTCTTTTGATCACCTAATAAAAACATTACAATAAATTGATAAATAATCAAAATAACATTGTTTTAACAAAAAATATGAAAGAAACAAAAAATCAATTTCTCTATCATTTTCTCATATCTCTTCTTATATAAACCGACTCTAGCTTTATCTTTTCAACTCATTCCCTCCATCTGTCTTGACAAACCGTGGTTTCTATTAATCCATCATCATAATGAAATATTAGTAATGCTTGCGTTGAACATTCACCAATTAATATACACGTGCTAATTATTCTCTTAGAATTGAATAGCAACGGTTAGATTTATTTGAATTATTTTAAAAATAAAATAACAGGACAATTTTACCATTTTAGATAATATTTTCGAATAGGATGTGGTGAAAATGAGCAAAATGTCCATAAGATAGATTTTTTAGGGGTTAATATGAAATTATATAGTATTATAATGGGATATTATGAAACTATGAGTTTTTGATGAGGTAATATGTAATTTCTTAAATTTTAAGAGGATAATATGTCAAAAAACACTTTTTTTTTTTTTTTTATAGCAAACTCCTATGTTGCTAGATAGAGAAGATAAACAATCTTCTCAAAAAATACTTTAAGGCCACGTTTGGTATACGGTATAAGACAAGGATTAGATAAACAATCTTGAAAATCCTATGTTTGATAACAAAAAAAGATACAAGAATTACTAATTCCTCTTAAGGGGGATAACACATCTGATCCCCTCATTATCACTCGCTCCTTCTCCCATGTTATTAGTTATCCCGTCTGTCGGAATAAGAATTTCAATAATACTAGTATCTAACCGATCGTCATCGACCATAGCCGACCGTCCCCAGTCAGAGTCAACTTCCCTCGACCATCACAAACCACCACCACCAACGACAGCCGTTGGACATGCCGATTATTGTCGATTGTAATCAACCATCACCACCGATGACCATCGCCGACTCTATTCGACCGTCACTGCCCATTGTCATCACCGACCATGGTGCATAATTATCATAATTCTATTCGTACCAAACATCACATGATATAGATGAGATAGGATACTTAATCCCCCCTATAAATAGTGAAAGGATTATCAATTCGTTTACTATTTATCCCATCCTATTCCATCCGTATATCAAACCAACCCTAAGAATCAATGAGCACAAAACGATAAGTATAAGCCCATGTTTGGTATATAGGAATAGTTTTGAAATGGAATAAAATGTACTGTTTTGCAAGAATGATGGACGAAATAAAATCAGTTGTTTCATTTCATCTAATCTGTTTCGTTAGCACAATCTAAATGAAATACTTTATTTATAAACACAATTTAAAACGAATTTAAGTACACTTAATTTAATCAAAAATTAAGTATAATATTATTTAAATAATAATAATTACAAAAGATATAAATTTAAAAATAACATACCTTGTATTTTAATAAGCTATAATTCAATTCAATTAGTTTTATTTTTTTTATGATTTTTGACTGACTTATTTAATAATTAACTACCTAAACTAAAAAAATAAAATATTTCTTTAAAAAACTAATATTCCATTCGAGTTGAAAAGGACAAATCCATCCTCTGGCCGGATCAAAATGGATCCAAGGAATGAAAATCTGATTCTAGATGGAATTGTGTATTTCGTCGAAATGGAACAAGCAAACATGATTTTATCCATTCCAACAAACTATACCATTCCATTTCATGCCTCATTCACCCCCTACCAAACACAGCCTAAAAGAGATTCGAATCCAGGATCAAGTTCAACGAAGCAAATCCATGCATTAATGAGTGATAAAAAGTGTACCAAGATGCAGGTTTACCTAAATCCAAAGCACACAATCATCACGGTACACGAGGGCACCATACGTTTCCAAGGCTCGCAGTCTCATGATAAAATCTCAACCCAGGAACCATCGTTACAACACTGAGGATTCTTACAAACTAGGAATCCCAGCTATCGCAATACAGCACAACAAGAAGGAATGATAACGAAAGAGCATGGTACATCGAACCAAGATGGGAAGAACACATGCAGATAAAGAGTACTCTGGTCACAAGCACATAGAAAATTTCAGCGTCGTTCGATTTTGATGGTCTTTATCACAAAACTGGCCAGTGGAATCGGTAAGGTTGGCACCTCATTACTGAAATTAGCAATTGCAAGTTTAATCTATTGCTATTTTAAGACTTTGTTTTCTAATGTTGAATTGAACAGAGCAAACCCGAAATATGCTGGACTTGGTTCAGATCAGCTACAGCTATAAACCAGCTGCTACGATCAGCCAGCAGCAACGCCCCATCTACGAAGGTATTGCATCTAACACTTAGAAGTTACAGCAACGAGCTCACCCAACAAGCTATAACCACGACCTCAAATACTGTCACATAAGAAAGAGATTAGCTTCGGCCACAACATAATGCTGCGCTAAGAGTAGGAGAAAATTTTACCATAAAAGAGACTAAGAGACCTCAACACAAAATGCCAACACTGCAAGAGGTCATAGCAAAGATGCTGGCTACCAACAGGTTCATCATGTTTAGCCATTCAGCATTACTCAGCACCATTCAAAATAACCGAATTCAGAGCCAGCATCTTTCAGGATTAAAACACAGCTGCAGCACCCACCTTCCTAAGAGAATGAATGAAGTCAAGACATAAGGTACAAACATATCAATAGATACTGCTGGCGTAGATAAGGGAAGTTCAGGAAAACAATAATGTTTTTCAGTAACACCTTGCTTTGACTATCTCTTCGACTGGAATCAAGACATCTTTGAGCGAAAACAGCAACAGATTGCATCGCACAAACAGCAAACATCATGATCTGCTCAAGAAACCACGACTGCTACAGCGCACATCCATCTCCATAAACATCAACATCAGCTCTTCTCGAGCTCAACTATAAAAAGTCCATTTGGTGTTCCAAAGTAAGTAAATTTAGTCAATGACACGACAGTTTAAGCAAATACAAAGACACACAACAGGTGTTCACACCATACCGACAACTAACAGGTGTTCAAGCCATGAGATGAGAATCCACCGAACTCCCCATGACTGGAGACAAGAGAGACTACGAATCGGACAACAGAACCATACCCCAGAGGACAAAAGGTGCATGAAGTTCAACAAGAAACAAGTTACTTCTCAAGTGTCAACAAACGAACATCGAATCAAGGACTTCATAATATGCGACAACTGAAAAGCTTGTTCTCCTCCAGCTCAATCTCTTCCAGCAATCATTGGTCCATCTAATCCTGTCCAAGACACATTGGTTTTGAAGGAATCAAACTTCATTCTAAGCTCAAATGAAATGAGTAGAGAAGGACGAGAAAAAGATGATATCATACTTCAGCGTCAGATTTAGGAGGGGATTGACTACGAGAATCAGCATGTCGACCACGTGGAGAGACACTCCTAGGAGTTGGAGTGCGCGCTCTTCGGTCAGGAATTTCTTCTTCCCCCCGTGTTCTGCGTGGAGCGCTCCTTCTAGGACTGGTAAAACCACACGTCAGGCACAGCACGATAGTATTACGAACTTGCTCACAAGTTCACTGTTACACAGGTTAAGAGCTGTTGATGAAAATACCTCTCATAAGGACTAGGACTCCGTTTCTCACCATCATATCTATCTCTTCCACGAGCCCTGCGGTCACTGGGACTCCTGCTGTAGCTCCTGCTCCGATCACGATAACCTCTCTCTCCCCTCTGGTACCTATCCCGTTCATACCTGTCTCTGCTCCTGCTCCTACTACGGCCCCTTCTGTAATCCCTGTCCCTATAATCATCTCGATACCTGAAAGTTCAAACCATTGCATCCCACTTCAGAACACAAGCAAAGGACTTCCAATCAAGCAGGTAGTAGAATGGATAGGAGTAACGGCCATAATCATATTAACAAAACAGAAACTAAAATGGAGAAATGGAATTGGCAAAGATTCAAATAGATGTGGCAAACTGGCAATAAATAAGTTTAAAGAGAAGGTCAAAATGACAAATAGAGAAAGTGTGGTGAACAATTCCCCGAAAAAGAAAATTCACATCCACAACAGGATTAGAAATTTTTTAGATTTTTGCCTAAATTATTATCACAAAAACCAACTCAATGAATTATCTATCACAAAACAGGTAACTATTATAATTTATTATCTATTATTATAACTTATTTTCTTATTTTGATTGAGGATAAATTAAACTATAATTTTGAGTTTTTGATAATTAAAAATTTACATTATGACATATTGATAATTATGAAATAAAAGAAACTAATACTTAACCTGATTTATTATAATATTATTTATGTCATTCACATTATGTATATATAAAAATGCTTTCAATAACTACACATATCTATGTTAATTCCTATAGATAATAAAAAATATTTGAAAGATGTGATGAAGATGTTAAACTATTTAAGTGGTTGTTCTTTTCTAATGATCTTATAGTTATGAAATAAATATGTAATAATATTGGAACAACATATATGAGATAATAAAAAGATATTATAAATTAAATATATTAAATATAAATTATATATATTATGTCATTAATATATGATCGATCAATCAAAATTGGTCTCAAAATAAACCAAAATTTCTTACCAAAATAGATTTTTGCCTAAATTATTATCACAAAAACCAACTCAATGAACTATCCCCTAATCAGAAATGAAAGATGCCAATGAATATGATCAAATCTTTTTGAACCATCACCATCAACAGGTAACAACGTTCAAACAAAAGAAAAAAAAAGCTGCACAAAAAAGGGAAGTGAAATTGTAGACGGTCAATCCAGTCACTGGATAACAAGCTGGGATGACTAAGATCTTCTGGCAATGTTTAGTGTAAAACAAGAAGCATGACTGAAAAATCAACAACTCAACCCCTTGCCCACTTTCCAGATTTCCCAATGCTATATGGCTTCAAAGAACTACACTATAGAGTTCTGAGGTCATGTGTGGCCAGTACTTTTAAGATTCATCACCAAGAAAGTGTGAGTTTGGCTGCATCGGAGTACAATTTTGGTTAAGAGAAAGAAGAAAAAGCAGGCACTGGAAATACTACAGCTAAAAATAATGGTTTGCTCTCTAGGTGCAGTGGCAAAAACAGCAGAAAAATACCTTGGACGAGGGCTCCTCGATCTTGATCTGGTCTTGAAAGCTGGCTCTATTATCCTCCCCTTTTGGCTGAAGGTACAAAGAACATGAAAGCTCATTAAAGATGGTTCAAACGAAGAAGAAAATCCCAACAACAAAATCGAACATGTACACAATGGAAAAGCATCAGAAAGCTAAGGTTCACACCAGAAGCCAGCAACACTAGATACGAGGGCAGGGGAAAATAAAAGGTCAGCAAAAGCATCTCTTTAAAATTCAAGTTTCTAGTTTTGTTAAAAACAAACACAAGTTCCATTTTTCCCTTCTATATCTTTCCAAGGTTCCTATCAATTTTTTCAAGTCAATGAGTGCACAATACTCATACAGTACTATTTCAATCTTGATTCTAAAAAACCAGATCTCATTGTGCCGAATGGTTCCTCCATGAGCATATGAAGTGTTCTAAAGAGCGTTTAAAGTAGTCGCTTAAGCAGCAGTTTAATCGTTTTCAGCCCTTGACTGCTCACATAACTGAAAAAGCAGTTTTATTAAGAGCTTTGACTGATTAGTCCATGTTTAGTAACTAAAATTGTCTAATCGATGCTTAAACAATGTTAAACATTTAAACAAAATGTGAAGTTACCAAAAAAAAATTCTTAAAAAGAAAAATAATTATCAAAGACATACTTCCAGTTTTCAATAATTAAATTTTAAGAAAGGAAAAACATTTCTAAACAAAACGAATATTACCTTTATAATCTTTGCTTGTTAAAGATTTGGTTTTCACCTTTGAAACTCCATAAAAATCTTTATTTGTTCTATATATTCTATTCTCATAAAGTATTATTCGTCTATAAATACTAAATATCCTTAAATATTAAAAACCGATTAATCTGCTTAATCAATCGTGTAAATCATTTAATCACTATTCGGTACTCGAATAATGAAAACGCTTTTTAGGACAATGAGCATATGTCAGCAAATCAATGGTCAATCCAACCCAACTACCTAAGAAACCAATTGCATACACCAAAACAACGATACTGGCACCCAGAATAATTTTATCCAAAACAAATCGTCATCAAGCTTAATCACATTACTCCATTTCACAGAATAAGTAAACAACAGACTAATAACTCTTATCACAAGGGCACACTTCCACTCATGGTTCGACGAATCGAACTGAATCGGACCTAATCATCCGAACCGTTTCGTTTTTGAACCGGAATGGTTCACTACCTGAATCGCCCCGAGTTGCCCCAACCCTTCACCCATCACTCGAACTGAACCGGACAATTCACATCCGAATCGGTGAACCATATCGGTTTTGGAAAAACAGATTCTGACACGGTTTCCGGTTCGGAAAACCTTGCTTCCACTATAATGATAGAAATAATCAAGAAAACACGACAGGAAAGAAGACAAGTGGATAAAATTCTACACACTTAATTGCTTTACTCGAGAAACAAAACAGAAATAAACCAGAATTACTCACATTCGCTCTGCATTGGGCCCATACTTTGCAAACTGGACCATAATCTCTCTCCCATCAACAAGTTTCCCTAAAAAACAATCAAAAATCACATCATAGATAACCAAAACAAGAGAAATGCTAGCTAACAGTTACCACCAGTCGCTAGAAACTCAATATTACGTCAGGTACTCATCAATCATCAACAAATAATGTCAGAAACCATCTTTAGACAATAGCTAAAATCTCAAATCTCTTTTCACATATTCATCAGAATTAAATCATGTTGGGAGTCATCTCAATGCAGTCACTTGGAAACTCATCAATCCTCAAGTAATCATCAACATATCATTTACGGACTCATTTTTGCACAATTACTTGGAAACTCAAATAATTAATCGTAACAAAAAAGGAAATAAAAATATCACATAGCATTTCCCACGTCCAAAAAAACGACCACCAATTAACAACCCATGCGTTCCCGTGATGGGGTCCGGGGAGGGCGAGAATTGAGATGTAAGAAATCTCACCCAGGATGCGAACAACAGAGACATAATTACTGGAAGAAAAATGCTAGCTAACAATCACCATCATAGTCACGTTCCATATCATGTCATAGTCAAGTTGCATATCATGTCAGAATCCATCTCTAGTCAATTACTGGAAACTCAAATCTTTTGCAAGGCATCCATCATCAAATCATGTTGCATATCATCCAAAAGGCAGTCAATTACAAATTTTAATTTTCACCAAGTAGGGATCAATAAATCATGCTAGCCATCATCTCTTGTGCAGTCACTAGGAAACTGAAATCTTTCATCACATAGTCCACAACAAGAACACAAAAAATTATAAATAATTCACATAACGTTTCCCACAATCAAAAAACACAACAAAGGGTATTCCCTACCTCGGGTATGGAGAGAAGGAGATATACATAAATCTTATCCATGTTGCAAACAAAAGGTAGACCGTTCCTAAACCAACAAATCAAGAACCAAAACCCTAAAACGAAACGAAGAAGAATTACCATCGAGCTTATCGACAGCCTTCTGCGCCTCATCCTGATACTTATACCGAACGAACGCAAATCCTCTCGACTCCCCCGTCCTATCATCACCATTCCAAAACAACCAAAGAACCCAAATATCAAACTCAATCACACTCAACCCCAAACCCTAAATCACCACAAATTCTCAAAACAACCCCAGACCTGCGATCGCGAGGAATGAAGACATCTACGACCTTCCCGTACTTATCGAACAACGGGTACAGATCATCCGCCGTCGTACCTGCAATCACACAAACACACACATCAAAACCAAACCCTAAAAATCAGTGAAAGCGAAATCGAGGGATTTGGGAATTTTGGTGAAGGGGGAAAAGGGGAGATGTGTGTACGGAAGCTGATGTTGAGGATGAGAAGCGAGTATGTGTCGGTGATGTCCGGTGGACCCGATCGGCCAAAGTGCGACATTGTTCTGTGGCTGATTTGGGTTGGATTGGGGGGAGTGGGAGAGGGAGAGGGAGAGAGAAGGGATGAGTGGTTTCTAGGGTTTCTGCTCTTTCTAGTCTCTTCTTCTTGCTGTTATGTGTAAAAACATCGACTTAGTATCAGTGCGTTAGTAGCCAATTAGCCGTTTAAAATCATTATTTCATCATTTTTATAATAAAATATATATTATAAAAAATAAAATATTATAAGAATATAAGTTGAAAAAAGTATTTTAACATAATTAGAATATTAATACGGTGTTTAAGTTCATTTCAAGGGTCTTTTCATAATTGTTATCTTGTTTTTAGCTTTTTGAACAGTTTTTACGTTATTTTTAGCCTTTTCAAGGGGTTTTGAGGGTTTTAAGCTCATTTAAAGCGTCTTTTCATAGGTTTTTTCATATTTTTAGACTTTTGATGCGTTTTTATGTTGTTTTTAGCATTTTCAAGGGGCTTTAAGAGTTTTAAGCTGATTTAAAGGGCTTTTCCTAGTTTCTAACGTTTTCAAGTCATTTGAGTTGTTTTTATGTTGTTTTAAGTTTTTTCAAGGGGTTTTGAGTGTTTTAACCTCCTTTCAAAGTCTTTCAATAGTTTTTAAGTTGTTTTTAGGTTTTTCAAGTGTTTTGCATGGAACTAATAATTATAATAAAATATAAATATTTATGTTTTTTAAAATTAAAAATTGATGTGTCAGGTGATGATTTTATTTAATTTACAAATTGGTATGATTTTTGAAATCAAATCATTTTCTTTCGTGTTTTATCTTCTGACATATCTATCTAATTAAACCAAAAACCCTAAGAACAAGTTGATAAAGCTTTATTTTATCTATAAATAATATCATTTTGTTAAAATATAATAATGTTACTCAAATAAGAATCATGATATAATATACATATATGATAAATCAATAAATAGAAGGATATCACCTAGATTGTTTTCTTGTGTTAGATTAATACTCCATGTTATGTAGAATAGATAACAAATGACTATAATTATTTTTATTGCCAAATATGACACTACATTTGACCAAAAAAAATTACTTAAATGAAGTTGATCGAAATACAATGATTTTGAACTATTGATATAACGTAACAATGTCTATCCATATAATTAGGGCATCAGAATCATGATGTAATATACATATATGATAAATCAATAAATAGAAGGATATCATCTAGATTGTTTTCTTGTGTTAGATTAATACTCCATGTTATGTAGAATAGATAACAAATGACAATAATTATTTTCATTGCCAAACATGACACTACATTTGACACAAAAAAAAATTTACTTAAATGAAGTTGATCGGAATACAATGATTTTGAACTATTGATATAACGTAACAATGTCTATCCATATAATTAGGGCATCAGACTTGCTCTAACGAATCAAATCAAATTCCTTCCGTCGTCCCTGCCTGGACCAACCACAAAACAAGCCGCGGCCAACCTACCACTATCACCGAATTGCGGCCACAAGATTGAGGCCGAAAGAAATCGATTCTGGATTGTTACAGATCATCTCGCCATCTTTCCCTCAATTCAACAGACCCCGCCACGCCCTCTAAAGAATCAATCGGCTGAATGCATTGTTGGATGATTCGAGGGTGAAGCACCCTAAAAATTAGGGGGAGTGTGATGAGGGTATTCATGGGTTTTCTTTTATGCCTAAATCGTCTGAATTGGATGAGGGGAAGAAGAGGTGGGGCGGGGCCGAGGGGAAGGGGATGATAATGGGGAAGAGAGGTTTTATTTCAAGGTGGAGTATTTGGGGCATTTTTTTTAATTTTGGATTTTAGTGTTTGAAATAATATTTGGGATACTGTTTAGTTTTGGTAACAGATTAAAATATTTGCTTTTTGTTTATTTATAATACAGCATATTTTTATAATATATTCCAGAGAACTAAATGTGAACAATGTGCAATGTATTTGTATATATGAGAATGTTTTATTCTAGGAATGACGATAATGAGGAACATATATGTATTATTTGTTTTGATGACGAAAACGACAATAACGACGAACGGCCGTGATTGTTAGTGTCGACGGTTAGAATTTAGGATTTTGAGATAACTATTATAATTATCTATTATTATAACTTATTTTCTTATTTTGATTGAGGATAAATTAAACTATAATTTTGAGTTTTTGATAATTAAAAATTTACATTATGACATATTGATGATTAATGAAATAAAAAGAAACTAATACTTAACCTGATTTATGATAATATTATTTATGTCATTCACATTATGTATATATAAAAATGCTTTCAATAACTACACATATCTATGTTAATTCCTATAGATAATAAAAAATATTTGAAAGATATGGTGAAGATGTTAAACTATTTAAGTGGTTGTTCTTTTCTAATGATCTTATAGTTATGAAATAAATATGTAATAATATTGGAACAACATATATGAGATAATAAAAAGATATTATAAATTAAATATATTAAATATAAATTATATATATTATGTCATTAATATATGACCGATCAATCAAAATTGGTCTCAAAATAAACCAAAATTTCTTACCAAAATAGATAAATGTACCTTTATATATTTAAATTGATACCATATATTTTTCTTAATCTTGTTTATTTTCAAACAACTGTTGTTTCAAGTTCCTATGCTAAAGTTACTATAAGCTTTACATAATTGTTTAATTATTGTACAATTTTTTGTTGAAGATACAAGATTGATTGTTTGTATTATTTTGACATGGTGAGTCAATATTATTAGATTGTGAAGAGTCATGACCAATTGATTAATCATTATGTATTAACTATGTATTTAATACATGACCAATCAAATTTGTTACTAAATTTTGATATCAAGAAATTCAAATATATCATTATATATATAAATAGAATAGTTGATAATTTCCTCTAAAATAAATGATATTCATAATAAAAAAACATATCTATTTGTCATTTTATATTAAATGGGTTACTCATTTTAACCTTTTTGATAGCTTGATTTAAGTATTATGATTTACATATATGATTTATATTAATCCTTAATATCTATTATTGTTCGGAATTATAAGATAGAAGAAAAAATGTAGTTTAAAAATGGACATATAAAATAAGATAGAATTTCCCTCGATGCATTAATGTATGAAAACTAAAATATAATTATAAAAATAAATATATAGCTAAACAATATTAATTTAGAAAATAAAAAAATGTTCTCCATATATTACCTAGATTATAGTAATGTGCAAAATGTATGATGTAAAATCTTCATAGAGATCATTATGAAAAAGTAATAACTTACTATGCGAAATGATGATTTTATACATAAGATCGTTAAGATCTTTTATACTTATATTTTTTATGATGAAATATTTTCTACATATGATAATCATATTGATTTTTTAACTTATTTTAAATAAATTAAAGTTCAAAAATTTGTAGCAATTTTCATATAAGACTTTTTATTTACATAAAAAGCTCATGTTTTGACGTCTCGCATTTTAGTGTAACTATATATATATATATATATTAAAATATCATATGTAATTAGATTTATTATAGATTGAAACTTTAGTGTAATTATATATAGATTAAAATATCATTGTAATTAGATTTATGACAGATTTAGATATTAAATAGATTTTGTTTTGTAAAAGTTAAAAAAAAAAATATTTTTTTCCTACGAGACGTAATTGTGAAAAGTCGTTAAATAATGATTTTTTCTAAGTTTCTTTCCTTTTCATTTGCATGAATAAAGTTATATTTATTGTTCTTGACTTAGTTTTAGTAGAATGTTGATATTGCTATCTTTTAGGTGTTTTTATGCAGATTTAGGTTGATTTATACAATATATGATCATGATGTCAAGTAAAAAACGGAGATTTTGACCCGTAAGACGTAAGAGAAAGTGATTTATTACTCCCTCCGTCACACAATAAATACAACCTTTTATTTTTTGCACTATTCAAATCATATTTTAAAGAGTTTTTGTTATTCATCTTAGCGACGTAAGAAAATTACATGACTGGTAAACGATTGAAATGTATAAAAATATCATTGGTGTTTCAAGAGAATTTTATGAAAAATGAAATTGATTGTCCCGCAATGTAAGTTAAAATTTATAACGACAAAACATAAACATAAAAATTGAAAAAGACTATAATCTAATAAATAACAAAGTCAAGTTATCGTTGTCTCCTTCATCTTTGTCGGCTTCCTCTTTATCTCTTTTTCCTGTAAATAATAAATAAAGTAAACAAACAGAATCATTAAAAAAAAAATCATCGATATCGATCCCTAGGTGTGATTCGCCTCAGAATGTTTTTTGTTTTCTTGACCGCACTCCGATCGGGTCTTGAACTTAGGATCCTTCGTCGAGAGAATTTTCAGCTGGGCCTCTTATCCTCGACGATCCAGGGATTCTTCTCTCATACGGTCGATCATCTTTTCCCTCCATACATCATACACCATAGCACTGAACTTGTGATTCCAACGATACAAGGCCGGCAAAAATAATAATTATAATAATAAATCGTATTACAATTAAATATATTAAAGAAAGAGAATTGAATAGATACAAAGTCGCTTTTATTTATCTCGCACTACAAAATGCAAACATGTTATCCCTAACCCATGTGGGAATGTCCGTCCAACATGTCCAAGGGCCACAATAGCAACTCTCCGAAGATTCCGTGACAAAGGATACCACGGAGTAATTGTCAAACCTGAAAATAGCAATTTCTCAGAGCATGATGCATGACATAAATACTAAGATTATATTACAAAGTCCATCAAGATCTAGGATAAGCCCAAGGCGACCGCCACCATCATATTGATCACCATAGTCATACCGAGCGGATAAATGAGATGATGATCTATGCGGAGAAAGAACTAGAGGAGAAAACGCTGATGTGGGAGCTGACAGAGGGTGTAGTGATGAAGCAGATGAGCAACGTGGAGCGACTGGTAGAGCAGATGCTCAACAGTCACCGTCTGGAGGAGCTGCTAGTGACATAGACGCAGGAGGCTCACATATAGAAATGGTGGTGCGAGGAACACATCTAAAAGTAGGTGGTGGGATCGAGTAAGGCTCCTCTTCCATATAAACATCCTCCACGTCATCCTCAAGGCCAATCTTATGAAAATCGCCTCTACCTCTCGCACGGCGTCGTGAGGTGGAATCTGGCATCGATCTTTTATCTTTAATTTTGGAGATATATTAAGTAACACTCCCTAGATTGCATATTTTTGACATTTACAATAACAAGATAGAAACAACTAATTTTTT
>LIEC01011208.1:0-61777 GCA_001925005.1 Drosera capensis
AGGCAATGATGATTTACATGATCTGATTATTTTGGCAAATTGATCATTTGATTTGCATAAAATCAGTGTTCAAGCAAGAGCAGCATGAGGTTTATTTGAGGATCTTTTGACCAATGTTTATGTTAGCAATTGTATGATTTCAAGGCTATTTATAACATTGCTTTTGCGATACCCATGATCACTTGCTTGTCGGAGCCTCTAACACAAAACAACAGATTTAGCCGATGAGATCTGTCATGCTTGTCAAATTAGTTGGGTTTTTCCTGCCATTAATGGTGTTGGGGTTGCTCATCCTTGTGCCGTCCGGCTTATTGTCGCCACTGATCTCAACCTCTTGAGATGACATCTTGGTTCCTATGATTGTGTACTTGATCGCAAGGACGATTTCAATGGACTGATTAAGATGAATATATAAAGAAAATAGAAAGAAAATCTTTGGTGCTGTGTATTGGTATTGTTTATGCGAGCTCTAATTGTGGATTGTGGTATATGCTTGTGTATGTATGAGGCGATGATAATTTACATGATCTGATTATTTGGCAAGTTGGTCATTTGTGTAGTATGAAAGCAGTGTTAATTCTGGAATTGAGAGTCAATTGAGGGTCTTTTGACCATGAGTTATGTTACGAAAATCTCATTGGCGATTGCTCACTATCAAGGCTACTTAGAACACTGCTTTTGCTATACCTATGTTCACCTGCCTATAAGAGCCTCTTGCACCACACAAATAGACTTTTGGCCAAGAAGACGTTATACTTGTCATTTTAGCTGGGTTTATGGTCTTAACCGACTTGTTTGGGTTTGATCGGAAAGATTTGTCGGATTTAAAACATTTGGCTGATTCATTTTTCGCATTTTTTGATCTTGGTTGTTCTCATCCTAATTTGTCGAAACTCCATCGGATTTGATCGGATGAGTTTGTTCGATTTCAAGACTTTGATCACTTTGTTATATTTTACCCGTTTCGCAAATTTGATCAGCTTTTACATGATAGACATGTTGGTCACAACAAGGTCATAAAATGAATCGTTTTGTTGATTTTGATGGAGTTGTTGGTCACAACCTGGTTTTACGGGATTAATTTGTTGGATTTGAACTACATGTCAGGTTGGATCTGATTTGCATGATATTGTTCAATGTTTGTGTATAAGAGGCTATGGTGATATACATGATCTGATTAGTTGGCGAATTTATTATGAAATTCTCGGTGGCAATTGTATGATTTGAAGGTAACTTAGAACACTGCTTTTGCTATTCCCATTATCACTTGCCTGTTGGAGCCTCTAGCACAAATTAAATAGATTTGGCTGAATATATTTACCAGTTGTTCAGATTATACCGGAAAGATTTATCGAATTCAAAGGATTCTTCTAATACATTTACTGCATCTTTTTATGACAGTTCTTGATCGGATTTGTCAAAACTCCATAATTTGATTCGATGGATGATTTCCAAATTCTGAGCACTTCGTTAGATTTAATCCGTTTTTAAAATTTGATCGGCTTTTACATGATAGACATGCGGGTCACAACAAGGTTTAAAACTGAGTCGTTTAGTTGAGTTATTGGTCAAAATTGGGTTTTACTGAATCGATTAGTTGGATATGATTAGCTTGTCGGATTTCGGTCCTGCTGTATACGTAGAAGGGTGTGAGAACCGTTGCGTGATTGGCATGCAATTGTTGACTGAGTCGTTCCACACTGTGGAACTTGGGGTTTCAAGTTATCGATTAGATGACTATTTGCTTTTTATTTGCTATTGATGACGCCTATTGTTGCTCATCCTTTTGCTCTGTGGCTTGATCATCACCTCTGATTCTAGCCTTCTGAGCTATCATTCTCATTCCTGTGGTTTTGGGTGTTTGATTTAAGTGATGATTTTGATGGATTGAATATGACTTTAAAAGGGACCTAGGAAGAAAAACTCAGGGTGATGGAAATCAGTATTGTTCATTCAAACTCTTGAATGTGTTAGTGTTTGTATGAGGCAATGATGATTTCCATGATCTGGATGATTTCCATGATCTGATTATTCGGCAAGTTGATCATTTGGGTTAATTATAAAGGCATTGTCCCTCATTACTACTGGCATGAGAGTGATTCAAGGGTCTTTTTGAACACTATGTTAGGAAGTTTTCGTTGTTGGCAATTATTTGATTTCGATGCCACTTATTAGAACACCGTTTTGCCCGTTTGCTACACCCATGATCACTTGTTTGTCAGAGCCTCCGGCACAAAAAAATATATTTGGCTTAATAGATTTGTATAGTTGTCATATTTGTTGGTGTGTTGCCTTCACTAACTTGATCATGTTTGACAGAAAGATTAGTTAGATTCAACGGAAATTTTAATTCCATTTGCCGCATTTTTAGTACTTGACTTTTCTCAGCCTTTGATTTGACAGGATAAATTTGTTGGATTTTCTCGATTTTGTGTACTTCGTGGCATTTCATCTATTTTTCGGATTTGATCAAACTTTTCAGAAGATAGGGTTGTTGGATCCAATTAGTTTCTCTAAATTGGTTTGTTGGATTAGATCGGGTTATTGGTTACATACGGATTCAACCGGGTTAGTTTATTTGATTTTCCGTATTGAATAGGTTTGACCGAATAGACTTTTTAAGTTTTGTCACATTTATCGGGTTTGATCAGCTTGTTAGATTTGACCAGAAAGATTTTGTCGGATTTTGTCGAATTTGTGGGATTAATCTGATTTGTGGGATTAATTGGATTTGTAAAGATCTGTGGGGTGAGTTCGGTCTTGTTGCATGTGTGGAAGGGTGGGAGACTGGTGTCTGATTAGCATGTGTGGAAGGGTGGGAGACTGGTGTCTGATTAGCATGACGGTGGTAGATTGAGAGTCGATCGATGCTGTTGAATTTAAGGTTTCCAACAAGTTTTAAATTCTACCACGTCTTGCTTTCTGCTCGAAATCAGTGATACGGGGTGTTGCTCACCCTTTTGCCGTGTGGCTTTGAGCGCAGCCACAGATATGAGCCTACCGAGATAGCATCATGGTTCCTCAGATTGTGAATTTTACGTGATGATTTCATTGGACGGATGGGAGATGAATGGAAAAAGAAAATCGAAAGAAAATCTTAGGTGACACATATCAGTATTGTGGATTTTGGTGTATGTTTTGGTGTGTATATGAGGCGGTGATGATGATATGATTATTTGGCAAGAAGATCATTTGGGTTAGCATAAAGCAATGTTATGCATGAGTGGCATGGGAGGGATTTGATGGTCCTTTGACCATTACTTATGGTACAACATTCTCGTTGTTGGCGATGGTTCGATATGAAGGCTACATAGAACATTGTTTTACCCATTTGTTATACCCATGATCGTTTGCTTGTCGGAGCCTCTAACACAAATCAATAGATTTGGTCAAAGAGATGTTATGCTCGTCATATTAGTTTGTTGCGTTTTGAGGGGCTTGACCGGAATGATTCGTGGGATTGTAATGATTTTCGAACTTGACGGTTCTTGACTAAAGTTGTCCAAATTTTATGCAATTTTACTAGATGGATTAGTGACTTTCTTGATTTAATGTCATTTCTTAGATTTGACCTACTTTTTGGATTGGGAGGCTGTGATGATTTACTGAGGTGAATTTGGTCTTGCTGTGTGTGTAAGGAACGGGTGCGTGATGGGCATGCCAGTGGTAGACTCGACCCCTTGTTATATTTGGATGGATTCAACCGGATCAGTCCAGATTGCTTGATTTTTGGATTTGATGAACTCGTCAGTTTGGACTTGATTTGACTGATTAGATGTGTTTTATGGGTCGTACTTGACCGGATTTATCGGATTTGCTGGTTGCACTAGATTGGACCACATTCTTTTGAATTTGATCTGTTTTAGCTGAATCCTGCAGTGTTTGGTTATTGTGCTATTATGTCTGTACAGTATGAATTTGATATGCGCCCATGTTTTTTTATGCATATGAGTCTATGTGATGCTTAGCTTATGAAGAAATTCGATCATGCCTTCGGCTGAGGTATAATAACAGTCCCTTGACATAAAGGCATTCAAGGTATTGTCGAAAGCTTAGGTTCTGTAGTTTCATTCTCTGCATCTGTTTGCTTTCAAGAGCCATGGGCGCTGCTGACCCTGTGAGCCTATGATCACTTTCATAGGGTATGATACAGAATCATGGTTAAGTGAGCTACTGTCAATTCAGACATAGCCATCTTGCGAAATATTTTAGCATGAAGAAGTGTCACATATTTAGGATATTTTGAGGTCATACTCTTGACCGTGGTGAGCACTGTTGCTTTATTGCTAGTAATCATAATTGCTGGATCCTTCTATCTTCTCTACAGTTGGGATCAAACTCTTTTATTGAACTGGTGTCCTTGTTTCTGTTCTTGCCATGCAGTTGTATGTGATCGGAGAATGTGGCTGGTCAAATTTTGATTCTTAATCTTGAAAGAGTACTACGAGTACGTTCTGTGCAATGCAAATTGGTGCATAAAATCTGGTAATCACTTAGTCCATTCTATGTTCTCCTTGTATTGTTGTCAACTTGCTTCATTGTCTCATATTTGCCGATTTTCAAATGCTGATTATAAAGGAAGATCACTTGTGGCTTAAATGGTTAGCTATTCTTGGTTGGTTTTCTGCTTAAACAAGTTTCAGTCAGATTATTGATATCAGAATCCGTGTCCTATGGTGTACTGTATATGTTGGTCCAATGGCCATTATTTCAAGAGCGCTTATGCTGCAATCTTGCTTGCGTAGAATGGAGTTTTAATATTTTAAAAGTTCCAAGGCTTTCTCTCTGCTTTGTGTTTCCAGCAAGAAAAAAGACTATCGAGTACAAACTTGGTGTTGCTTACCTAGAAGAAGGCTTAATCTCTGATTTGATTTTACTAGGCGTAGTAAACATGGAGAGGGTGGGACTTTCATTTCAAGATTCTTCTAGTCACAATGTTGATCCTTGCTGGAAAACTCTTTTTTACTTGATAGATTGAGGTGCCACATACTTTTGGACCCGTATATAGACATTGTTCATACCGCTATCAATGATTGCTTACCATTTGGTTCTTACAGCTAAGTTGGATGTATCCCATCGTTTTGTAGACCTGATTTTTGCAGATACTTGTGATTGTCAAAATCTGTTGAAAGATATGGCATGACTTAAACCTAAACCTCTCTTACTGAAGTTTATGAAGAGGAATTTGTGTAAAATGCTTCGCTCTTTCGTTCATCATTCATTCTGGTAGCCTTCGAGCCTATTGACTGACACATCTTGGACTTGTGATCACTATTGCCTGTGATGAAATCTAGGTGAGATTCAACTATTGTGGTTCGCTACTTGTTTGAGTGTCTCTATGATGAGTTGAAAGAGTAGGTTCCTTTTTCTTTACTAAACATTTTTAATCGTGCACTCTGATTCCTTATCAATTGCTGCTGTGTTAGATTTGAACTTGTATTAGATCGTTGCAGTTCCTGGTGCTAATTTTGGCTGGAGAGTTGCCCATTTCGGCTTGCCATGGCTCTTGGTTATCTTTCTGCAGTATCATGGATGCTTGTATGTTGTGTCTTTCTCAAATAATCATACCCCCAGCATTCAACAATATCCAACTTTTTATGATTCTTACTAACCTGCCCTGGCTATTTTTACTGGACATTCTGCGGTTGAATCTGAGCAGGTTTCACCTTTCGGTTCTTAAAATTGTTCCAAGATGAGAGAGGTTTTTGAAAATATTTGCAGAGACATTTTGAAGCTTCCTTCCGGTACATGTTTGGATCGCCTTTGCAGCTGCTCTTTTGAGTGAAGTTTGAAGACGGTGATCTCTGTCAGGCACACTGCATAGCCAGGTGCTCCCAAGCATTTCCAGCATAGAGATTGTGATGTCATCATGTAATTATGATTTGAGTAATGAGCTTTTCATGCTATAGTATCCGTCATATTGCTCTGATCTATTTACATTTCATGAAGTCATCTCCTTTGACGGTGATATAACATTGATCAGTATATGGCTGACAGATGTTGCAAGTATTTGTGATGATCATGCCAGATTCTAATACCAGGATGATGGGCATGTCGTATTCCCCTGATGTACTCCAACAAGTCCTACGCTTGTTTCTGGACTTATCTAGAAGCATGGATATGTGTGCTTTGTGTCTCTTCCAAAGAGATGTACCAAGGTACAATATTTCATTTGTCGAATTTTGTTCCAATATTTCTTCCAAAGAGATGTACCAAGGTGGTTATATCTTGGAAGATGATTGCATCTTTATCATGAACACTGAGAATCCAATAATTGTCTCGATTTAAGAGACAAATTGGTTGTGTTTGTATATAGTACTTCATTCTTATTGTATGTGATGCACTTGTTCGCTTCATTGCCTGTTCAACAGGGAAAATAAGGGATGTACAGTTCTTGCCACATATCTTTTGGAAAGTGGAGCAGCTTGATCGGTTCCCTTTCATAGCTCTGAAGCAAGCATACGGGATAAGTCGATTATTTCCTCAAATCTCTTTCATTATCTTGATCGTCCATCAGCTTGCAGTCGCTTCAACCAAACCAACTAATGTGTCGGTGCTTCTGTTTTGCTAGTTTACCTTGCAGTGGCAAGCATCATAGGATGGATATTGGCGTGCATCTATTTGTTTGAGGAACAACATTCAATCGAAGGTATGCATGACTGCTTGATTATTGTTGTTGAAATAATTAAAAACAAGAACTAGAAACATAAATTTAAAAGGTCATGGCAGGAACTGAATACACAAAACAAAATAAAAGTGTGCCAGTGTCCGTCTCGCGAAGTCGACGACACTATCACAAAATTGCTCTACAGCCATGCCCATGGCGTTCAAGCTCGTGGCTAATTGTTTGTCACGAAAAAAAAAAAACCCATGGCAACCATTTTATCTTTTGCCATGGAGTAGCCTGTGGCAAAACTACCTAGGTTGTGGAAAGGAAACGGGGCAAGAGGTAAAATATTATACATCGATTTTATTAGCCAAAGTTATGCAGTCAGGGGCTATTGTGTATACGCCGTGGCTATAGGTTGTCAATAGCCACAAGAATAAAAACCCGTGACAGCACTGATTTGGTACTCAGAAGACTGCAGTCAAATCTTCTGGCTAAAACGTTTTGTTTAGCCACAAGATTTATTGAAACCCGTGACAATAGAACGAAAATGTTGTAGCCCGATGAAGAAAAGATAGGTTTTGTGTTTTTTTTTTCCTCTGACCAACAAATCGAAAATTTCACTTGCTTTTTTTTAATTTATCAAAGATCGTTTTCATTCTGGTAGCTCATGTATGTTCGTTGGTAGGAATTTTAGGAGCATGATAACTTTTTACTCATAAAAAACGTGCATCTATCCAATGATACAATCGGCACAATATACTAATCAAGACCGTAGAGTTGAAGATGTAAATTTAACATTCCAGAAAGATTGCTATAATTTTCAATATGACTATACTATTAAAAACAAATAATACTTGATTATCTTTCTTTTCTTTGAAAATAATTGTCTTGCTATCTTGATCACATATTTCCTCCGTAGAACAATAACGTGACATTTGATATTGTGTTTTCGTTATTCATCATGCATTCTAAAAGCTTTGTTTTTTATCTTAATCATCCAATAAAATTTTGTCATTATTTAGTATTAAAGTGCATAATTTAAATTAATAATATTATTTCACGATAACTTCTAATAAAATAATATTCGATCGTTTCATAATATAATAGAATTTTACATACGTAATAAAAATGTTTTTTTTATCAAAATAAGGATGGATGGTCAAATGATATTATTGATGAAAACGATTATGATGAAACATCCACTAAGTCTGCAAATATCACAAAGTGGATGCCGACAGGAGGTGTACTAAAATAATGACATCCCACGGGAAAACATAAAACAAATGAAGCCATCCAATCCGTTGCCCGATTGCCTTCTTTGTATATGTGTTAGACACGGACTTCCCATTCTTTGTTTAGTAACTGACGACACCGACAGATAAGCTGGTATTGTGGATGCGAGGACGAGAGACGTTAGCCCAATGGAAGTGTAGTAGTCAACGAGTCGGTTTGAAGGAGTATCCGACCATAGCCCAAGTTATATGAATATTCCAAACCAATACAAACAGCATGCAACTCTGCGGCCAGACAACAACCTAAATTAGCAGCGAAACCTCCAATCCAATTTCCATGACTAGTTCGTAACACTCCACCGGTCGAAGCTTGTTGCATTCCTTTCTTAAAGGAACCATCTGTATTTAAGGCAACCCAATCGTCCCATGGTGGTAGCCAATATATGGTGATTTCTGTCGTCTTTTTCTTGTCATGACTTATTCGAGACATGCTGCCCGTACTTCACGAGCATAGTCGAAGAGAAAAGTCGTCTTACTTATTGGTACCTGCACGGATGATTTGAAGAGAACTGAATTCCGCCATTTCCAGAACCACCATAGTGATATTAGTATAACGTCCCAAAAGTTTCGGTCCAATACCTGTCAGACATGTGGCGTACCGTCGCTCTAAAGTCCCTTTAAAATAAGGTGACAAAATTACTGAGAGTTTAAGTATCAAAAACATAGGAAACTAACAATAAATTTTTAACTTACACGTCTTAAATTACACGAATATGAAATGTTTGGAAACATAAGTGTTGTTACAGGAAGCCGAATCTATTCATCATCAGGATACACGTCCATTTTAGGGGTTCGGTATGCTTATTATATCATGCGTTTTTCATGAATAAACAAGATGTAATGCAAACAACACCGAACAATCATATCCCAAACAGAAAAATATAAACACAGAATAATAATTCAAGTTGATCAGCTTTTAAGCCTCTTCATGCTTATTATTTCATGTCATGTCGTTAACCTTGTTTCATTACCTTAATCTTTATTAAAGTTTTTAAGACTCTTCATGTATTTTATGTCATGTCGTGTTGATTTTCGTAGTTTGAACAGGTTAATGACATGGAAGGAGTTATCATAGGAATTTAATATGTTACCTAGTATGATCGTACTAAGAACAATTAAACAAGTAAGATGGTCTCTGCAGTAGACCAAGACGGTTAATAATAACCAAACACGACCATCTCTTGATGTCGTTGCGTCCATGCAAAGGGTTTACACCCTCCCTATCTAATCATGCAATCGTAACTCTCCCAATCATTAATATTCATAGGAATTTTCTCGTATTCAAGATTTCAGGATTCTCAAGCATTTTCTTGTATTCAGGATTTCAGAATTCTCAGGCATGTAACATGAAATTAATCATTATTAATTTTTACAATAGATAACTGTCATGGCATTCATCTTTCAGGATTTCAAGCATGTAATATTAAATTAATCATATTACCCATATATAGTAGGTGACCACTATGGTGTTCGTAATTCAAGATTTCAGGCATGTAACATTAGATTAATCATATTAATCCATGTATAGTAGGTGAATACTATGATGTTCGTAATTCAATATTTAAGACATGTAATATGAAATTAAACATATTAATTCATGTATAGAATGTGACTATCATGATGTTCGTAATTCAAGATTGTAGGTATTTAATATAAAATTAATCATGTTAATCCATGTATAGCAGGTGACCACCATGACGTTTCATAAATTCATATAACGTTATATTTTTCTAACGTTTTTTTGAATTTTCAGGATTAATAGTTCGTTACAAAAATGATATTCAATCAGCATAATATATCACACATCAAGAACAAAACAATACTCAGGAATCATTATTATATTTTATAATATTTTACAGGTTGAATCATATAAGTACACAAGATTTTATTCTTTTATTCATCATACAAATATGTGATCAAACAGTCACACAAATCAAGTTACGTACACACAATTTAAAGTAACGATGTGTGCTACTTTATCATATTAATAAAACCCCTCAAATAATTCCAAGCTTAATTCTATTCCTATATAGCGTTTCTATCTACGATAAAATTAATAATATTAATATCCTCATAAATGTACATCATCATAGTATGTGTTGACATGTAATAAATCCCTTTTTTTTTCCCTCCAGTGCACACAACAGGGCAAGCTCGGGCGGTTTCAGGCAAGGTGGTCGGAGGACATCAGTGACGGCCGAATATGGGTCGTCGGTGGTCGGGGCTTCCTCCGGTGAGGCTGGCGAGGTCAAGGGGCGGTCAATTTTGTCTGTCCTTGGCGTTTCCTACGTCAGGGAAAGTCGATGGAGGTCGGGACATCGTTGACAAGGTCGAACGAGAGCCGGTGAGGGACGGCGAGGACCGACTCCGCCTTGTCGACAGCGACGAGGGCAAGGCGATGGCCAAGGAGGGTCGAGGTGGAGCTCGAGGTCGTATTCGGACTCGTGGGTAACGGGGGATGGTCGGATCTGACACGTGAGTGGCCGACGGGAGACATCGGCGGCTGCGACGGAGCTGCTACCTTGCGCTGGTGACGACGACGGTCATCCAACGCATCGAAGCCGTCGGTGAAGGGCGGTGTGGCTTGTCCCATCCTTGGCGGCGGCGATGAAGACGAGGTGACGTCGGGCGGTCGGATCTGGTCGGAAAAGGCGCTGCAAGGTCGGGAAAGACTGTCCGTGCATGCGGCTGCTTCGGGTCGTGCCTACCTGTCGGTGGCAGCCTTGGGGAGGGTCTCGGGCGACTGGATCTGTTCGGGTAAAGGCTGAGGAGATCGTTGACCGATGAGGTTTCTCCGGGCAGGTCCGTCTTCCTCTCCTTCTCCCTCTACCTCTCCCTCTCACAAATCCTAGTCTCCGGCCATATCTTCTTCGGCCAACCACAAGCAACGTCCTCCAGTGACCTCCTCCAACGACGACAGCAGCAACAGAACGGCGGCCAAATCTGCTCGAGGTGAACTTCCAGCCGCTCAATCTCGGAGGTCTTCTTCTTCGGCAGCAAGACGATTTGTTCGTCTCCGGCCAGATCTCCGCTTCTTCGGCCAGATCTCTTCTTCTCCGGCCTCAGAAGAGTTTCAACATCTTCATCCTCGTGTGTTTACGTGAACTGAGGAGTGGCAAGAAACTCCCAGATCTACTTCTATAGATCCAAAACCTCGTGAACTAAGTACCAATCAAATTCGACTCGTGGTAGGTCCCTTCAGATCTACGTCATTGAAGGTAGATCTAGCTTTCTTCAGCTCCAGATCTGAATATTTTCAGTAGATCTGTTCTCAGCTCTTTCAGAAGCCAAAGGGTTTTCAGTAGATCTGTTTTCAGTATCTGTTCTCAGCTCTTTCAAAACCAAAGGGTTTTTCAGTTTCAGTAATTTCTGAAGCTAAAGGGATTTCAGCTCTCAGTTTTTAGTAACTAGAAGCTCCTCATCTTCAACTAATTTCAGAAGCAGCAGGACAAAGAAGCCACAGCCATGTATTCATCTTCTTCCGCAGCAGCTTCCATGACAGTGACTTCGGCTCCTGTCACTTCATGGCCTCTCCTTTCTTCTCCGACACGCATCACCACGTTTTAGTCGGGTTTTCATCCGTCATAGGTCACATCTCAACGGATCTGCACGAATGAGATCGTGCCGCCTCCCTCTTCGACTGTCTTTGCTACTTCATCGATGATGTTTCCTCCTCGGTTCTATACTTTCAGTTCGTCCGCTGCATCTTTCTTTTCGAACGTGAGTTTCACTCCACCGTCAGTTAAATTGGTGGTCACGACTACTCTTTCGCTCGTAGAAGATTATCCTGTTTGGCTTGCACAGATTGAATCGTTTCTCTTATACTATGGTTTCATCAGTTTTGTTGACGGAACCATTGTTTCTCCTCCCATGCACCTTCTCTAGGCTTCCTCTGCACCGGTCCTCAATCCGGATTATTTTTAGTGACAACGGATTGATCATATAGTTAGATCTTGGATCTTTGTCACTTTTTCACGCGATATTTTGGTGAAAGTATTGAATCTCAAACTTGCTCGTGAGATTTGGGATAGACTCCATCAACGTTTCATGTCGATCTGTATGGCTAGGTCAATGCAATTAAAGCGAAAGTTGATGTCACTTCGCAAGGCTTTGTCGGATTCTATGGAGAAATATCTCCGTGACATCAATCCTTACGGATTCGTTGGCTACAATCAATTCTCCCGTTTTCAACGCGGATTTAATTTAGTACACTTTGATGGGTCTTGGTATGGAATTTGAATCGCTTATTGCGATGGTTATGAATGCTCCAATTGCTCCTTCGTTCGATGACATTCGTTCGAAACTTCTTCTTCACGAGCAGCAATTGAAATTCCTCAGCTCTGCCGATCTTTCGCAGCATCAGGCTTTTGCGGCTGCCCCTCGTTATCTGGAGGCCGTGGTAAATTCAAGGATGGTCGTTGAGGTGGTCGTCCTTCTCAGCTAGCGTCAGGACGCGGCTCTTTTCCGGGTTAGGCTTCCCAACCTGCCAAACCGTCCCAGGGACAGCTCAAAGGGATCCTTGGGTACCGTCCGATGTCGGTCTCGGACCGTTCCGGTATGTCATCTTGCTCTTCTCCCGTTTCTTCGATGTCTACTATTATTTTCACACTTTGTTCTACTAACCCGGTTGTTTCGCGTGTAGTATCCTCTGTCGGTTTGTCGCATAACAATATTGTTTGTCAAATCTGTTACCGCACTGGTCATCCTGCTTCTACTTGTCCTTCTCGCTATGCTCCCCAGTTTGTTCAGGCTTTTGCTACCGGTCTTACAGATGGATCAAACGAGACTGTATGATATCCGGATTCGGGTGCATCGTCCCATATGACCAACACTGATGGTAATTTGTTTTCTAAATCTACTTATACGGGTCGGTCTCGTGTTTTGATTGCAAATGGGTCCAAGGTTTCGATTATTTATGTTGGGCACTCTCGTCCTCTACCTTGTCCAATCCACTTACCATTTACAATGTTTTACATGTCCCCACACTGCAATCTAATCTATTGTCTGTTCAGCGTCTCTGTGAAGATAATGATTGTATTATTATATTCACTAAAGATGTTGTTTCTGTGAAGGATATTTCAATGGGTCGAACACTCCTTCAGGATCTCAGTAAAGGTCGTGTACACCCCTTCTCCAATGTCACTGTCTCCTCTCCGTCTGTCTCGCGTATACCTGGTGCGAAGTGGCATGGCCGACTCGGTCTCTGTGGCTCATCCACTCTTCGTAGACTTAGGAGTCATAAACATGTTGTCTTTTCTGATACATTTATGCATAATTATATCTGTTGTCGTTTGGCCAAGTCTCAAACGTTTACTGTTTGAACCTGTCTTACATATGGCAACCTCTCCTTTGTTCTTAATTCATTCTGATACTTGGCAGTCTCCTGTTCTATCTAATCTTGAATTTCAATATTATGTTTCATTTGTGGATGATTTTACTAGAGTTGTGTGGATTTATCCAATGAAGCAAAAATCGGAATTTTATTCCCAGTTTTTAAATTTTAAGAAGATAGCTGAAAATCTTTTTGACCGTAAAATTAAAATATTTCAAAATGATGGTGGTGGTGAATTTGATAACACTCTAGCTAAACAATATTTTTTGAAGCATGGTATTTTATTTCAAAAATTTTGTCCAAGCACCCAGAGCAAAATGGTCTGGCTGAGCGTAAACATCGGCATATTATTGAAATGGCCCGTGTTCTGCTCATTCAGGCTCGACTTCCATCCAATTTTTGCGTGGATGCGGCCTGCACCGCCACATACATCATCAATCGCCTCCCAACTTCTCTTTTGAACAAGCATCTCTGTATATGAAAAAACTTTTTGGTCGTCGTCCTGATTACACCTTCTTGCGTGTATTTGGGTCTCGTTGTTTTTCAAATTTCTTCGCTTCTTCCTCCAACATGTTATCCCCCGTTCGGTCGAATGCGTCTTTATTGGTTATGCCCCCGGTTATAAAGGTTAGCGTTGTCTCGACCCTAAAACCGGTCGGGTTCATATTAGTCGGCATGTCCGTTTTCATGAAGACGCGTTCCCTTACATAGACATCCTTCCTTCCCCCTTCCCTCTTCCCGACATCACTACAGACTCATTTTTGTCTCCTGATCCGCCCCCTAGCCGAAACCGTTCCCCACCCACCTTGTCGTCATCGGTCGACGCTCTCGGCCATACGGATACCCCTACCCCAACTTTGTCCACTCCCGATCCTCCCTCGATTTCTGCGTCTCTCCACTGTCCACTTCCGATTCTTCCCCGGTCGTTGGCCCTCCTCCATCTCCCAATCCTCTTGTCTTCCCTGCTTGTCCTGCTCTAGCTCCACCTATATCTTCCCCGGTCTCGATCCATCCCATGCAAACAAGGTTGAAATCCGGTATTTCTAAACCTCGTACGATTTTGTCCCTTAACACCACCAGCCTCGTGCTAGAGTCCTCTTCCTACTCAAAAGCATCCAAAGATCCAAATTGGCAACAAGCTATGACAGACGAGTTTAATGCTCTAATGGATAACCATACTTGGACCTTGGTTCCCCATCGTGTCACCAAAAATATGGTCGGTTGTCGGTGGATTTATAAAATAAAGTACAACTCTGATGGTTCTTTGGAACGCTACAAAGCTTGTTTGGTCACCTTAGGTAACCATCAGCGAGAAGGTCTGGACTTTCAGGAGATATTCTGTCCTGTCGTTAAATCTACTAGTGTCCGTTTGGTCCTCTCTTTGGCTGTTTCGTTTCAGTGGGTTATGCGTCAGTTAGATGTCAAAAATGCATTCCTACATGGTCACTTAACTGAGGAGGTTTACATGTGACAACCTCCCGATTTCATACATCTCATCCTCTTTTCTTATGTGTGTCGTCTGCATAAGGCACTGCATGGCCTTCGACAGGCTCCTCGTGACTGGTTTCATCGGTTTAGCAGTTTTCTTCTTCGGTGTGGTTTCACACAGGCTAAGTCCGACAACTCCATGTTTTTCTTTCATCGTCATTCCCAAGTTCTTATCGTGTTACTATATGTTGATGACATCATTGTCACCTGCAGTTTTCATATCCTTATGTCCTCGTTCATCTCGGTTTTATCTTCCGAGTTTGCTATGAAGGATCTTGGGGACATTCACTATTTCTTGGGCATTCAGGTGCTCCGTACTCCTACGGATCTCTTCCTGTCTCAAGAAAAATATATCCTCAATCTGCTTCATCGGTTCAGTTTTCATACCGTGAAATCGGCCCGTTCACCCCTCGCTTCTCGAACATCCCTTTCCTCCACCGACGGTGTCTTACTCTCTGATCCAACCGAGTTTCGTAGCCTAGTGGGGGCTTTACAATATTTATCTATGCCTCGGTCTGATATATCATATACCGTACATTTGGTCTCTCAGTTGATGCAGACCCCTCGTACTCCTCATTTTCTTACTGTTCAGCGCATTTACAAGTATTTACAGGGTACTTCATTCTTTGGTATCTCCCTTCGGCCCTCGGATATCTCTGGTTTGGTAGCTTATTCAGACGCAGATTTGGCCGGTTGTCCGAATAGTGCACGTTCCACCACAGGCTTTGCGATTTACTTGGGTTTTAATTTGATCTCTTAGCAAGGCAAGCAGCAGTCTACCTTCTCTAAATACTCCACGGAGGCCGAATACAGGGCGGTTGCACATATGGTTGTCGATACATTTTGGATCCTTTCCTTGTTGGCCGAGCTCGGATTTTCTCTTGTACAGTCCGTCCGGTTGTTCTGTGATAATGTTTCGGCTTCGTATCTCGCCTTGAACCCGATCGTTCATGCACGCAGTAAACATGTGGCTGTTGATTATCATTTCGTTCGGGAGCGGGTGTCTCATGGAGACTTGGTTGTTCGCTACATTCCCACTCACCTCCAGCTTGCCGACATCTTTACTAAGGCTTTATCCTCGAATCGGTTTGAGTTTCCTTGTTCCAATTTGGGTGTTGACCCCCTCCTCCGGCACAAATTGAGAGGATAATAGGATATACTATATATTATATATTATATATTATATATTCTATATTAATTATATATATAATAGAATGACATCAAAGGATGTCAAGTTTTCTTTGCATAATAAGCACATCACCGAGCTTCTCCGGAATAGAGCATGTATTAAAGATAGATTTGATGAAAATCAGGAGTGGCCAACATCGCTGAAAGAAGGATACATTGAATTCATCAATACCGGTAACTTTATTTTTTAAAACGTACAAATTATTGTATCTAAATTTTACAAAAAAAAAACTGAAAATAATAATTTTCAATCATTTTATGATATTCATTAAAATTTATCTTGATATATTTTCAATGTTACTGCAATCTATTTATGCTACTAATACAAGAGGGATTTTTTTTTTCTCCTTATTTTAGTGTCATCTTCATTCAGTTTATCTCCAACCATCAAAGCTTGCCAACCTCTTCTCCGCTGCTGCCGCGGCTCTGTTTTCAGGTCAGTTCTCAGACCATTTCTTCTCCCCAAACGCTCCCTCTTTTGAGTACAACAACTCCTTTTGGTTTCAACCGAATCGTCACTCTATCACTGACCCAAAAAAGCTTGTTCGATTAGGGCTTCAAATAGTATCCCCATCATTTGGTTGTGACTTGTGACCCATATGGAAATGGGTACTCTTTTGCGATAACAGAAATGGGTTTTTCTGATTTGGCTCGATTGGAAGAAAACGGTCACTTTCGCGCACAACCCTAGGAAAAAGCAACGGCTTTTTTGATTTTGTTTTTGTTCTTGTGTATGGGGTGAACTAGGTGATGTCAATTTGGGAATGCTGGCTTGTTGGTGGGAGATACGGGATGTGCTAGGGCGAGGTTGCGGTGGCGTGATGTGTGATGATGGGGCAAAAGGGTTTTGGCTAGGGTTTAAGCCAGAAATTTTATGTGGTGTGGTCCTGGAGTTTTGGTAGCGAATATTTGTCCGATTGCATCGTGTTTATTGGGTTTGAGAGGGTGGTTTGGATGATTTTGAGAGCATTGTAACAAGTACATGAAAGTGATTGTTGGAGTTTTTGATTGGGAAGTAAGGATTGTAGATGGACTAACTTGTTGGCAAGATCTGTGAAAGCAGTTCAGAATCGGATGATTGGTTCTAATCTTGGATGCCGCTTGTAAGAGGTTCATTATGTATGTGTTATGGTCCTTTTGGGGCTTTGTGTGATGCAGAGTGGATAAGGTTATTCATGAGAAGGTGTTCTTTGGCCTTGCACTGGATGTGAGCATCCTTTAGTGGGGAATGTGTTTATAGAAGTTATCGAGGCTGTATTAGTTGGATGATTAGATCCATATTGGGGCTTGAGCTTGATTATACAGGGCAATGTTACAAATAAACACTTTCCTGAGTTACCTGGGTTCTCATCCAGTAATTATTGGGTTCAAATTAACATATCTTGGAGTGTATGGAAGATGAGAAAGCTAGTTTTTAAATGACTGTATTTAAGTAATTGCTCAGAAAGTTCCTTTAATTTTAATGAGCCAGGAGCTTGAGAGGGTTTAATCTTTGCATAAGGACGTGCAATCTGTCTTCTGTGTGTTGCTTTAAAGTCTGAAGAAAAATGTCACACGACGAAATGTTTATGTTGAACTTATAACTATATGGTCCTGGTTGATGAATCACTTTGAAGAAGCATCAATTTTCACATTTTTATGTCAGTTTTGCTGAGTGGAAGAGAGCTTTACATACAAACTATGGTACCATCAACCATGATGATAAGAAGCTCAGTGGCATACTTATTACATTTTTTGAGATATATTTCTGCTATGATCTTTTTTATATTTTGAGACTCTGGATATGGTGTTTATCTTAGACGAGCCAACTCCTCCTAAACCACGTAAGAGAATGCAATAGGTGACACAATTTATAGTATTTGTGCAGTTCCATGTATTTTTTTCACCATGAACCATGAATTTTTCCCTTAATTTTGATGCGGTGGCTAGCAAGAATTGCCGACAGAATGTTGGCCCTTTACTTAGATTTTTGCTGATATCACTTGTGCAGGGTGCTTAAGGAGCTTGAAAAGTTTCAGTGTGGTTTTGACGAATGAGGTGTTGAGCATCTCACAAGATGTACTGCCTCCAAAGCCTCCAAACTGCTTCTTCGTTGCCACCTTTGAAGGTGAAGAGAGTTGGTCCTGTCTTCAGACAACCGAGTCTGCCACCTTTTCGTGTTTCATATGCCTACCGACCCTCTAGATCGCTCCCAAAAATGGCAATAAATGTGCCAAAACATAAGGAATGCTGCATGTATGTTTGTAGAGCTTTTGGGAAAGACATGTCCTATGATGAATTCGATGATCGGCAGGTAATGACAATCTTATCATCTGAGAAGTGTTCATATTTTTTGTCAGCTTAGTTTTTGAGAGCATTTGGCGTTTAGCATGAAACCTTGCATGTTTTCAGTTGCTTCCCAAGTTTTCTTGTATTTATAATTTGACTGTGAGTTGTGAGTACTGTTTAGGGTGCTACAATGAAAGATTCTGGATAATTTTCTGGGGATGGCGATTCTCTGGAAATGAGTTTAAGTAGGGAGATGGAGGCCAGACTAAGTAGCGGTGATGATGATGATGATTTTGGCAACAGTGGTGGAAGATTTGGACGAAATCAACCAAGAGGAGGCGGCTGGGTGGGGGGGGGGTTTGGCGGTGGTGGTGATTTTGGTGGTGGTGGTGGTGAAGCCTTCTTAGATGACATGCTGCAAACTTTTCTAGCAGCAACTGCCCTTGTCGTTTTTGTAAGCTTCTTTCTTCTATTCCATCCGTTTGAAGCTCACTCTTGCAATGCATCGCGTAGAAATACATTTTAATTTAGCTACTTAGCATCAAAGTGGCTACAAGTAAAAAGGCATCGAATCTTGAATTATTGGTTTGCTTCATCACAATAAATGACTCCTGCTAGTGTAGTTGTCATGTGGATCTTTAGTCGATAATTTTCGAGACTGCATTCTGTCTTGGACCGACTTTTTTCTTGACTGTGCCTAGTACTGCGACTTGGATTCAAGTATCCAAATAGCTACTTGACTTGGCGACATGGTACCATGCCAAGCAATATAGGAGTAGATTAGGGAGTATACGGGCATATGTTACATACATTTGAGGTTACGTGATTATTTTCATTGGCGTTGATGCAAGTAGGTTGTTTGATCTACATAAGATATTTTTTAATCATTTGATTAATGTTCTTGTTTCAGTATATGTTATATGGCTTGCAATTCTGACTGGTGGCAACTTTAAGAAGATAACTTGATGACTAGTTGATAGGTCTCGCGAACAGAAGTAGAACTTAATAAGCTTGCCTGGTTGTAGATTTGCGCTTGTCTCGAACAAGAAATTGCTTGGTTCTTGTTGTTTGCCGTTGAGGAACTTTCTTTAGAAGCGAGTTGGCCTGAATTTGCATGCTAATGGTTTAGTTGGATGTTGCTTATGCAGTATTGGATCTTTTCAAAGGGAACAGGGCCACTTAAATTGGCTAGAGATTATGTTCTGTATCACTTTTACGGGGGGAGGATGACGGCTCGTCTAAGTGAGGCAATGGGCTTAGATAACATCAAAGACAAGGAGTCAGAACCCACAAAATTCGCAGAGGACGAGGATTCCGAAGATGAAGGTGATGAGTTAGGGCGCAAGATGTCAGAGGAGAAGGGTTCTGGAGACAAGGATGATGACGCTGACAACAGTGATAATGAGGATCTCAATAACGATGGCACGAGTCCTCAAGATGTCAAAGAAACAGTCGTCAATGCAGGTTCTGGTGGGGAAAATTATTCGGACTAAACCGAATCCTACAGGAACTAAACCGAACCGTAGAGGAGTTGAGGAGGGAAAAGGTAGAAGCGAGGCGAGCGGAGCAAGAGTGGGAGGATGACGAATTGTCTTATTGAGGCCATGGACAAACAGGATCCCAAAGACGAGGATGCTGAGGAGGAGGAGGAGGAGGATGCGAGTCCGAAAGTGTTTCGAGAGGAAATCCTTAAGGGTAGACCCAGGCGGGAAAAATATGGTACAAACCCGTGGCATAGAGTTGAAGAAGTAGAAACACGTGGTCATCAGTTAGATTCTGCTGGTTCCTATGTTAATCATTTTTGTCTAATCTTGAGTCACATTTCTCTTGTCATGCTCGAGCTTCCATTTTGCCGTATTTTCGGGGCTTCTGTATCTTTGTTTTAAACATGGGGACGTCCGTTTTTGTGAGATTGGCATGATTGGTATGCGGTGGAAAAAAATTCAAGCGTATTCATGATTATTTGTTATACAGGTCGGTCGATGTGAGCATGGTAACAGTTGATTATTGATTAATCACAAATTGATCTTGACGCAACCAAATGCGCAATGCCAAAAGCAGCCGAGGCGTCGTCCTGATGCAACAAAACAGTCAACTACAGTTCTATGATGCTGAAGGAATTAGAAAAATATATTTCTAATCCATCTATTTCAGATAACTGAACAATTCCTGGATACACCTTTGAGGTGATAGTCGTTACCTTCCATGGAGCCTGGAAGCGTATAATATAATGTTTGTTAAGCAAGGGCCATGGGTTCACCAATAGTAGGAATAATCCACATATCGTCCATGTATACATCGAATACTCGAATCCATCTATACCAGATTCCAATCTCAGACGATGAGATTGACAGAAGAAGCACACAACATCAGAGGCATTGTCATCTTGTATCATTTTACAAATATCTCTGCTAATCACGTAAACCATTGAACGAACAGTCATAGCAAACTGCTAAAAGCAATCCACAACTTGTGCCGATCCATGAAAAAACAAAAGAAATCGATTGACTTGTACAAAATTGATACAGTGCCACCCTATAATATTTTCTGTCTAGCCCTTGGTTCTTCGAGAGGAAGGAGAATCAAGAGTTCTCTTTGGAAGCGTTAGGAGCAGAAGATTTCTTTTTCTTAGGTTACGATCTCCTAAGTCGGAGGAAGGTGATGGAGGTGGGGCAACCTCAATTGCTATTAATGTCGTCTCCGCCACACCCCTTCTAGACAAGAGGTAGCGAGCCAAGATTGAGAGGTCGAGTTGGCCACATGAAACCTCGGGGTGTCCTAGAGATCATCAAACCCCCGCCGCCTCCGACTTAGGAGATCGTACCCCCTTCCCCACCCCCTCGCCGTTGCCTAGGGTTCCCTCCACCTTAATCCAAGAAGGTTAGGAAAATCCCCACCTCAGCTTAGGAGCAATCGGTTGGGTCGAAGGAGGCCCCTGTGGACCTCGAGTAAGGGGCTTAGAAATTACTTGTGTATGCTAGATGGAAACCAACTTTTCGTCCAAAGGTGATGCCTCGGGGCTTTAGATGTACTTTCAATTTGGGGTTGATCTGTTATTGTTATTGTTGTACTCCTCTATTTTATCAAGAAGATTTATCTCTTTTCTTCATCTTCTTGTTTTTATGTATGCCTCGTGTTATTGCAAATTGACGCCTTTGAATAGTTCAGCGTCTAATTTCAGGACTTTCTCCCAAGTATCGCACTCTAGGCGAAGGAAAAATTTAGGCCCCTTATTTCGTTAGTGTTAGGGCTTCACCCTAAATAACAATTTTGAAATCAAGGGGATTTCAGTCACTTGGTTTAAATTTTGACACATTACATTGGAAAATAATTTTTATTCCAAAAAATGAGTTACAAAACCACTTCAGGACGAACTTCATTTAAGCATTTCACCTCAGATTATATTAGCATTGTTCACAATAAACCTGTCTTTGACAAATGCGTTCTGGGAGGCATGTACCAAATGCATTATAACAGTTCCCAGCCTGGAGCAAATCATCTTAGAGATGATTTTATATAAGATAGTACAGTATGAGATAAACCGAAAGTCACAAGACCTCGAGGCATTTGAGAACTTAGCCCCCATACACAGTGATGTAATATTTATTTCTTTAAGCAATTTACATTGATTAAAGAAATCCAGAATGCCCTGAGTTGCCTCATAACCAATAATAGCCCAACACTTTTGAAGAAATAAACATTATATCCATCAATGTCAGGGACTTTATAGTCATCAATGCTCCACAGGCATTTTTGGCATCCTGAGGATTGAAACTAGATATCAAGATAGCTCTATATTCTTCAGATAGCACAGGCCCCATAGAACGTACCTGAGCATTAGGATCATGAGGGGATATGCCAAGCAAGTCTTCCATGAATGTCTTCATCTCATTTAAAATGCCTTTTTGATCAGAGATGCACTCACTAGAATCAGATAGAAGGCGAGAAACCAGAGTTTTTCTCCTTCTCTCCTGGATCACACAGTGAAAGGACTTTGTATTACGATCCATTAATAAAAGCCAGCCATTTTTTGCCCGTTGCCTCTAACAAATCATTCTCAACACAATATAGGTTATTCAATTCATTTATAGCATCCTTGACTTGCAAGAGGCCCTCACCAGAATACAACAGTCTAAGATGTTGCTGTAATGTTGATACCACCTCCTCTTGATGTTTGATCCTCCTAGAGATCTCAGAGAAATAAGCTCTATGCAAATCTTTCAGAGGTTTCCTCAGTTTCTTTAGTTTCTGTACAACCCTGAATAGGGGACATCCAATTACACAAGCACTCCAGATAGACCTAACTAGGTCCATAAAATGAGGGTTTCTAGCCCATGAGTTCACAAATCTAAATAGGACAGCAGTTTTAACTGGACTCAGGAGCTTCAGGATTATAGGACTATGATTAGAAACATAGGAATCAATATAATGAGCCACTACATGTTCAAACTTCTCCAACCAAAGCACATTACCCATAGATCGATCTACCTTTACTCTCATCCAAGAGTCAACCCCTTGATTATTGAACCGTGTATGCAAAGATCCCACATCCTGATTATCAATCAAGCCACAAACAACAATACAGTTTTTTAAATCATCACAAGACACAATGAAAATTCATTTATATCTCATCTTCTTATATAAAATAAACAAGAAATTAAAATCATCGTAAACAATCAAAGATTCAGAAATATTATTATCATTTCATTAAAATTAATAGCTTGTGATTTTCTTTAATGGACAAGAATACAGTTTTAACTCGAGTGCTGATCGGATTTTGTTTTTTCACAAACGTGCTACCAAAAACTGAAGTATAGAACAACATTTGATAAGCTCCTACTATTTAAAAATGTTCAGAGTCATCAGCTACTCTGTTTCACCATATTCTCCTCCCACGTGTCGCCGCACAAACACCCAAACGAACTCTCTCTTCCCATTCTCCTTTCTGTTTCTATCACACCAAAAAATCCACCACTTTCTCTCTCTATCATTTCTCTGCTCGCTTTCTCTCTTTTGTTCTTCATCGTCCGTACAATCGCCGGCTACGACCCACGGACCCCGATTATCCCTCTCCACCCTCAGATTTTTTTTTGGTAATCCTTGAAGTGAAAAAAGAAACGAAAAAGAAAATCAAAATATCTGGATAAAATCGGAGTTTTATTTGAAATGGGAAAGAGAAATCGGGGAGAGGGCATCGAGCATTCTTCTTCGTCTCCAGGTGAATTCATCTAGGGTTTTGTTTAATTAAAGTGGGTTGATGGTGGATTTGATTTTGATGTGGGGTTTGTGTTGGGGATTTTGAGGTTGAATTGTGGGTGAGGTGAGTTAGGGTTAATGTGGTTGTGTTTGAGGGTGGATTTTGTTGGGTGAGTGGAGATTGGTGATGGGTTTGTGGTTGATTGTGGGATTTGAGGGTTTTGTTGTTGTTGATGATGATGATCATGTGCGAATTGGGAATTGGGATTAGGGTTTGTTGTGGAAAGTGAAATGGAGTTGATTATTTTGGTCAAAATGAATGTAACGGCGGATTCGCTATTCGTGATCCGAGTTGGGCTTGTTCCGGGTTTGATTGGTTCATTTGTAGGTTTGCGTTTCATTTGCAATGTTGTGGAATGGTAACCAGTATATAAAAAACGCGGTTTCCCGCAATGTACTATGATCGATTGAGTTGAGCCTAAAGCTCAGTTACTGGGTTCTCTGATCCCTTGCTTTGTGTATATGGCGTGGAGCAAGCATTTTTATGAATGTAGTTGGCCAAGCTTTGGATTTGTAGGTGATGTGTTTGTGAGTCGATTGTCCTGTTTGGAGAATTTTCGATTGTATGTTGGGAAATGGTTGGTCAGTGTTTGCATTTTGAACAATGTACAGGTTGTGTTGTATGTCTTTAGTGTTAGTTTGCGAGGTTGAAGGTAGTTCATCATGATAATAATGCCAGAATATCATTCCATGAACTTTGTCATTTGATCATTTGGACCTATCGTGTGTCGATATTCCATTCCTCGATCAGCTTCATACTGCCCAATCTAGGAAGAACCTTCCTAGGGCCACTTGATTATCAAGCAGAACATTTTCGTCCATCAATCAGTCGTCTTGTATTATTATGCAGGGCTTCCTTTCATGCAGTGTTTTTTCCCTCTTTCATTATTTCTTAATGCTCATGTTTCTTGGTTTTCAGTTTCCACTCATGCCGAGTTTTGCGATTCCATAGTGCTTTCTAAATTTAGTGTCCTTGCCTTTGACGGGCCTCGATTGTTGTTTTTGTTGTTTCTATAATGAGTGGCAGCATCGTATTGGGTGACATGGTTATGTTGGTCTCTGGTGAATTCAGAACTTTTGGTGGGAAATGCGGCATCTTCTTTGTCCTACATATTCGCTCTTGACATTGTTTTCTTATCGTGACTGCAGATTCGCAGTGTCGTTCCACAATGGGTTCAGAATCACCAGAGGTTGGTCTCCTCATGATTTTCTATGTGAATGAATTATGAAAGATGAGACGTAGGTGACAAAGGATGTCTATGTCTAGTTGTGGTTTCCATTTTCTTGTTAGTGCTCAAATCTAAGCATTTACTCTGATAAATAATGTCCTTGCTTGATGATTTCATTTCTCTTCTTGAATAACATTCATGACCAATCTCATTTACAGTGAATAATCATGTTTTCTATTTTTGTTTTTAGTTTTTCCCTATAGCTTAATGTTGTATTTGTATTCTTTTTTACTTGCAGGAGACACCTTGCCTCCCCTTGGATACTAGTCTGGCGAATGCTCTTTCATCCATGGCTGATGTAGCAGAAATTCCCTCAAAGCAACCAAACTCTCATCTTTCACTTGGTCGTCATCACTCCAATGTAGGCCAGCCCTTGTTCTCAAAACGTTCACGTCACCAGTATGGCAACCAATCTTCTCGGCGAAATCCTGCCATGAACTACTCAGGCGCCACTTCCTGTAGTAGAAGTTCTCCTTTCTTTGATGAAAGACTTCGTTTCAAATTGGGTGGCCGGTACAGCCCAGAATTTGGACACCATAAAGGTACCCTTTTTTTCAAAATAAGTATCTGATTCTTTTAGTAGAATGCTAGATACATGTACCAAAAGCAGATGCTGGAGCACTAGCATCAAGTCGAATTGCAGGCATTCTAAGGTTCTAGAGAAAAAGTCGGTCTTACTGTCATACTTATCAATCCTTTATCTGGGAACTTGATTTGAGATCTGGGACAATGTGGTTCGATGCTTTGTTATTAAGGTTTGGGAAATAAGAGTTGTCAAAAGCCTGCGTAGATGTAAGATTGGAATGCAATTATACACTTCAAATAATATTTGAGGACAGTTTCTTCCTTTTGTATACCACATGTTCTCTTCTTCTCTTTTATGATTTGTTTTTTGGTCAGAATTGTTAAGTTGATTTTCTTTTGTCAATCAAGGTAAACACCATACAGAGTGGAAAGAGAAGGCTATTTGGAGTCCAGAAAGGATCAGGGCGAGTTCCACAGTCTTGAACACTGTACCTTCTGAAACGATGAAGATGTCTTGTAGGATATGCGACAAGTCACTACGATGGTCAACCATAGTCGCGGTTCTAAGTTGCGGTCATTTTTATCACGCCGAGTGCTTAGAGCACAGAACACTCATCGACGATATACGGGACCCACCCTGTCCTTTGTGTTCGGAGCTGCTCTCTAAGGCTGAACCCGAATAAATGTAGTATTAGCAATGGAGAAGGTGGTAGCTTATGATCCGGAATCTCACTACCAGTTATTGACTAAGCTTGAATGTATAGTGGCTTTTTATTACTCATATAACTGGGTAAACAGCTTACAGCTTCATATCCTTTTGACGTGCTGTAGAAACGTGATTGTAGGAGCTGAGTTCTTCTGTAAATATGATGTTCATTGTTAATTGTTGAGAGATGGAGTAATATTTTCTCTGATTCATCGAAGTTCATCTGATATTGTAAGGCTTCTTGATTCGTTTCTAGGTTTGTGCAGAACTGCTCATGAAGGCCACAGCGGATGCATAAGATGGAACTATGACGCTGGAATGGATGGAGTTGTTCTCGGAGATGTTTCAGGTCAAAGGACTTATATCACGCTACTAGGTGAACAGTGCAGGTAGGTGTTTTGTGTTGCTCGTAAAAACGAGATTGCAGAAATGGGTCTCTTTGATGATAACATGTTCATGCTGATTGTTGGTTCAGGAATTGTATCTGGATGTATGCAGATGGATTACTGGGAAGCCGACGATAAAAGAACCATTAGATGTGTAAAGGACAGAAAAAAAGTCTCTAACCAAATAATTACTATGATAATCCTCACCACGAATCGTACGAATATGCAACTTCGAGCTCGTGAGTAGAGGAACATTAAGTAATGTTGCAAAATTAATCATTCCCAGTCGTATCAAATTGTCTTTATGGTGTATTCTGCACCTGAGTTGTTGTTTGGATGCGTAGGTGCATTGGTTATCAGTTGGGATCGGAAAGATTGATGAATGAGCAAGAAGTTGAGAATAAAAGAATCAGTGAAAAAGAACATCTAAATAATTCAGATTGCCGACCTAAACTGCTAAAGATACGAAGCTCTCGACAGGGAAATAACACGAGACGAGGATACCTAACAAGTCCTAGTGCTAGAATGGCCTATTAAAAACAGAAATGGGACTGCTAACATAGTGATGGTTGACAGTCCATGAACGATGTGTTAGTAATGGGACGATGATTCTTAGATGTGATACTCATCTCGAAGGTCCTCTCATCGTCATATTTCTCGAACGTCAGGGTATCTGGTTTGACAGAAATAATAGTACCCATAGGAGCACGCATCTTCGCCTTGTAAGTACCTTGTGTGCCAACGTTCTTCAATGTTCGAGTTCAAATGATCGTCCTGTTAAGGGAGGGCAAACAACGGGTAGTTGAGGACGAAGAAGCTGGCTGGTTCAGGACATTCGTAGGGAGGACCAGATCCCTGGAAAAGCTGGATCCAGGAGGGGTCGTAGTTGAGAGAACACAAGAAGTCGTAGTAACCATTCAGGCTTATGTCGTAGACCAAACCAGGGTCCAAGGCTTTGCTTGGTCGGACATGGCCTGATCAGTAGCTAAACGGTGTTCCCTTAGCGAAGATAACAGCAGATTGAATTTTTCTGTTATACTCAGATTATATTATGTCTTTGTGGTGAGATATCAATTCATTTTCTCACTTGATCTCGGATTGTATGTAATATATGAGGTGATTACGAGTAATTCAAAATATGCGTGTTTGTTGGTGATTTTAGAGTGTGTATGGTTAAGTATATTGAGACTCGTCGACGTTAAAAACAGAGTAACAAACTAGAATGTGACATATTGTAACAACATTATTTCGGAAGAATTTATCATTCTGATTCACATATATCACGATATGGTGTCCATGGTTTTCCCGACGTTATTATGATAATTTTATGAACAAATATTATTTGATCGATCAAATATTATGTGATGTGACGTTAGTTTTACGTGCTCCTGCTTACCATTTCGAATCAGCCCAACTGCATATGAGAAATCATCTGGTTCCTCTCAGTCCTCTGCTAATCCAATCAAGCAAACTAACAACTCCATCTTGATTCTCTCTCAATCATTTCTCCTATCATTTGTTTCTCGATCCTTTTTGTTATTCTGTCAATAGATCTCTCTGAGCCGGAGCTGCATCGATTGCGATCAAATTTACATAATGGTATTCTTAACCCTAAATCTTCATTCAGCATCGAATTACACCATGCATGATTGAAGAATTACACCATGCATGATTGAAATGCTGGTTCTTGATATGGACTCAACTGGGTTTTGAGTTAATCGAACTGGGTTTCGGTTCAATGTGAGTAATTTCGCAAGACTAGATTAACCCTAAATATAGATTAGGTTTTCTGTTCATGTTGGGCATCGGAAATAGTTGTTCAATGATGATTGTGATGTTGACTCTTGATATGAATTCAACTGGGTTGAGTTAATCGATCTTGGTTTTGGTGTATATTGAGAAATTTTGAGAGATGATCAATTACTTGGCTCAACCCTAATAATTTATTATTCATTTTGTTGAGTGTTGGAAATCCCTCCCATTCCTTGATTGTAATGATATTATTTGATCTGAATTCAACTTGGTTCTGTGCAAATTGATTCGGGCGTAATGTATTGCGAGCGATTTGTAGTGATAGTTGGTAGCTTAGCGTTGATTTTTCCCTCCAGTTTATCCTTTGCTTGGTTCGAGTTTTGTGTCCGTGGATGATATTGTTATGCTTATGATATTATGTTCGAGGCAGGTTTACCACTCTAGCTTCACCGATGAGGAAGGGGTGATGAAGGCTTGTGGGTGTCCATTACTGCCTTTGAAGAGCCATATCAAGGGTCCTGCTCCAACCCCTGATCAAGGTTAGACCAAGGCCCTGGTTTGCGTTGAGATTCGCATAGCTCGCATCAACTTCTGATGAGATAGGACTGATATTGTTTGATGGTATGGTGCAGATAGGACTGATATTGTGGACGAAGCGATCACATTTTTTCGTGCAAATGTTTTCTTCAGAAACTTCGATATAAGGAGCTCGGCGGACAAGCTTCTCATCTATCTCACATTGTACATCAATGTCGCTCTGAAGAGGCTTGAAGGTTGCAGAACCTTGGCTGAAGGGACGAAAGCAATTATCAACTTGGGGCTAGAAGATGTTCCTGTGCCTGGAGAATCTGGCTTCCCCTTTCCTGGCCTATTTTCCATTCCACAATCCCGAAAAGAAGCAGGTGAGTGACCATCCCCCTATAAACCGAGTGAATCACGCTAATTTTCCCAAAATTATTTGGTTTACGCTTTCAGTTTTTCGAGATTATCTGCGTTGTCCTGATATCAGCTACCAGCTTTAGCATTTTCAATGTTCTCAAAGCGTTCAATGGCAAAATCCTGAAGCAAATCTTCAGGATGAATGTGGAGAAACTAGTGCGGTCGCTGTTCAATAAAAAGTAAATCTTGGTCTGTTCTTTCCAATCTGCATGCTTCTGGGTTCGGTTTTAAGGTCATACATGAATAATCTCATTTTCTCAGTTTAGGAAACATTGTCTCTCTTGTTTGCTGTAAGGGTAATGCGTTCATGTAGCCTTCCCAAACCCTGTGCTTGCCGAAATTAAATAGTTGGGATGATGTTAAAAAAGCACACGTACCAGCATGATCACAACCTATATGTAAACCCTTATTTCATTGACATGATCAATTGCTTTGTTCATCATGTATGTTAGGCTTGACGTTCAAGCCTCTGTCGTTCCTCCAATATGGCTGTTGTTTGGATAACTTTGTGTGTTCCATGTGAAACCAGATTATAACATTTAGTACTATGATCAGAACATTGTGTGCATCATATTGACTGATACTCTTGCGACTCTGATCCATTCGGTGTGACTATTCATGTCAAAATGCAGAGCTGTTTAGGAACTACATGAAGCAGATTAGGGAGGAGACGAGCGGGAGATTACTCAGTGTTGCATACAGATCCAACGTGTCACGGGGTTAGAGACTCATGACCCGTGCGGCACTTAAGTTACTCTCAACCTTCGCTTAATTTAAGCCTTCTCCAATGCCAAAATGGTTAAGTAAGAACTCGTAATAGAAATGGGAACTCGGAACAAGCTTTGAGAGGAAAACACTCTTTGTATTGCTCTCGGGTTTTTGTGGGATTATAACTTGTGGAGGATTGAATGGATGTGGAGATGGTGGAGATAGTTTGGCAAATGAGCCAAACATCTCCTTATATACAACTCAAAGGAAGAATCTAGAACTCTACCTCTCCTAGAGTTTTCTAGAATCCTCTACTACAATCTTTAGTTATGTACAAGGTTCTAGAGTTCTCCGAAATTCTTCAGAGTCTTCCGCGTTGTTGGAGAAATCTCTAGAACTTGGGCCTTCTTTGATAGGCCATTCTCTTGGGCCATCATCGTTTTGTGACGGGCTTTCACTTTGGGACTCGTTCCAAATTTTGGCCCGTGACATTCTCCCCCACCAAAATCGCAGACGTCCTCGTCGCGATCCTTGCGGTAAGTCCCGATGTTGTCTTTGTTCTCGCACAAAAACAACCCTTCTTTTACGCTCGCCTTTGCCTCGGGTAAGTGCGCCTTCCGCGCCAAATTCTCCTTGTGCTTTGAACTCTCGTCCGCACCTCTCGTCTCGGACTTCTTTCGCCAAACCTTGGCATGACGACGGGCACTTGGACTTGCTTTGGCATGTGTCTTCCTCTCGCTCGGCGTCCGACAATCCATACACATTTGAAGCAACCCTCCATGCTTCACTTGGGATTTAACCGACGCATCTCTCGAGTCCTCGAAGGTTGGATATGTTGCCCCGTATCCAACTTCTTCGCTTTCCTCCGCTGTATCCTTGACATAGGAGGATCCCTCGAGTTGAGGTTCTCGCACCTCCCTACTCGATTTCCTTGCGCACCTCCTTTTTTGGTGGTAAGTCCTTTGACAAGTTGCATGGTCGAGAGCACCTTCCCTTGTGTCCTCGTTTCCCATCGAACCATCGGGACCATGCAAGCACCATCCTCCTTTGCTAGGCATAGGGTATTAGCAAAAGGGATCGGGAACGCCTTCGTCTTATCAAAGAAGTCTACCCCAAGTACAAGTGGGTAGTCATCCATTGAAACAACGAAAAGATCGATCGTTCCCTTCCATTTTCCAATACGGAGCCGCACACCCTGCGCGACCCCATGGATCGGTTTGGCCTTCGAATTTAGCGTCTTGAGCATACCCTTCTCTTTGACAATCCGAAGACCAAGTCTCTTCGCCTCCTCTAATGAGACGAAGTTATGTGATGCCCCGGTATCAATCAAGGCACGAGTTGTGTAAGATCCGATCAACGCATCGACGTACACCAACCCCTTGGATGAAGACTTCACTTCCATAGTCTTTACCGCGTTAAGCATCTTCAAAGAACACATCTCCTGCACGGGTTCCTCCTGCACGGGTTCTTCCTCCACTTGAGCTATTATTGCCGAGAGGGCCTTTTTCTTTCGGCAATCTCGAACATGATGAGGACCATCGCACAAGAAGCACTTCACCTCCTTCTTGGACTTCCCCGCATCTTTGGAGTCACTCCTGCTCCATCCTCCTATATCCCCTTTGTTCGAATTCCTCTTGTGTGGAGAGTTCGACGTGGGTGATTTGCTCCTTTCTCTCCTTTCTCATAGTTGTCCTCTGACGCCCGGTTCCTAGAGGAGTCACCCTTTTTGAACTCCAACAGTGATTCCGCTGCTGCAATGGTCATGGTTAGGTTTTGAACTCCACGGCGTTGTGCCCATGGTTGGAGTCCATCCATGAAATTGAAGAGTTTATCCCCCTCGAACATATCCGGGATTTGAAAAAGTAGTTCCATGAAGCTCTTTACATAGTCTCGGATAGTGCCCGTTTGTTTTAACTGTCGTAATTGCTTTTTAGCCTTATATTGGGAATTCTCAGGATAAAAGTGCAACTTGAGATCTCTCTTGAAATCATCCCATGTATCAAGAGAGAACATTCCCGCTTGTATATCTCCATGATGACGACGCCACCACATTGACGCTGTATCGAAGAGAAACAGTGCGGCGGTCTTGATCTTCCTCTCTTCCTCTTGGTGAAGTATTGCTCCATATTAAAGAGGAATGCATCAAGCTCCTTTGCGTCCCGTCTCCCAGAGTAAGCTTTTGATTTTGGCGGTTCGAACTTAACTCCCTTCCCAAAGATTGAGGAGTTATTCGCTATAAACCCCTTGCATAGCATTACGTCTTCCTTTATAGCCTTGATCTCTTCTTGAAGAGAGAGGACAACACCAAGGAATTCATTACGGAAATTATCCAAGTAAGAGTTAAGGATTCCTTGCAACTCACCTTTAAGTTAATCATCTCAATCCTCCAAGGTCTCATTGCTAGGCATTTCCTCCTCGAGCCTTACCAACACCTTTGCCACAACGTCTTCTATCTGTTCAAGTCGTGACTCAAAGGCCGCTTGGATATCCTTCGACTTTCCTCTTCCTTTTTTCGTAGTGACGTTCCCCGTCTGATCTTCAAGAGATAGAGCATACTCGGTCGTGCTTGAATCCGTCATTCCTCCTTGCGAAACCTCGCTCTGATACCAACTGTCATGGGGTTAGAGACTCACGACCCGTGCGGCACTTAAGCTACTCTCAACCTTCGCTTAAGTTAAGCTTTCTCTAATGTCAAAATAGCTAAGTAAGAACTCGTAATAAAAATGGAAACTTGGAACAAGTTTTGAGAGGAAAACACTCTTTGTATTGCTCTCGGGTTTTTGTGGGATTACAACTTGTGGAAGATTGGATGGATGTGGAGATGGTGGAGATGGTTTGGCAAATGAGCCAAACATCTCCTTATATACAACTCAAAGGAAGAATCTAGAACTCTATCTATCCTAGAGTTTTCTAGAATCCTCTACAACAATCTTTAATTATGTACAAGGTTCTAGAGTTCTCCGGAATTCTCCAGAGTTTTCCACGCTTTTGAAGAAATCTCTAGAACTTGGGCCTTCTTTGATGGGTCATTCTCTTGGGCCATCATCATTTTGTGACGGGCTTTCACTTTGGGCCTCGTTCCAAATTTTGGCCCGTGACAAACGACACTCCTAACAAATGGTGGTTGGCGTTCGCCAAGAGGAAGTTCGTAAACATTGTTGCTCTGTAAGGACTTGAATTGGGTAGGCTTTATTCACGACGATGAAGTTTAACGCCACTCCGAAGGGAAGAGATCCCCAAAATGTCATATGTACGTATGTTCTATTCTACCTGTATGATGCCAACTTTTGACAGAGTATGAAAACAAGACACTTCATGATGATGATGGCAATATATGATGGTTTACACACTGTACAATAATAAACCAATTGTTTTCGTCATGTACATTGCTTGGGTGGGTTTACATAATGTAACGTCCTGATGAAATGACCGATTTCGTCGAGAGGACAGATTATACATAGTATTATACTAGAAAAACATCGTGAGCGAGTGGGGTAGATTACCCATTTGAGACTTTGAGTGACCCACAGACCATGAGTTGGCCTCTTAAATCTTGAATCGAAAATGAAAGAGTGGAAAAACATAAACTGCCCAATTAATTATTGTGCTGATGAAGATGGGTTTCTAATTCAACTAACACAAAATGGTTTTCTAATCGAACTACTAGCAATCAAAGCTAAAAGAAGGTTTCGTCGTGATTATACCAAAAACAGTTTCTCTACTCCTGCAGGCAATGGTGAGATTACATCTGGGTCAAGCCCAAACCCTGTTCATGAAAGGAAGGTATCGTTGTTATTATTGTTGCATTCATCGTAGTAACTTGTTAGAGAAGTTTTTCTATATGTATCGTTAAGATGAATTCATGATGTAAATCAAACTTTATAACTATAAGCTTCTCCAATCTCAATATTAGGAGTCTAGGGACTCAATTGGGGCCTTGGATGTATGTATCACTCAACTAGTTATACTGAACTAATGTAAAAAACAATTACCTCAACCTGAAAACATCTGATCCTCTAAACGAACTGTTTGACTCCTGCTCTGCTCAACCCTCCAACAAATCTCTCCTACCTGCCACTCTCCAGTCGTCTTCTTCAACAAAGACTCTCCATTCATTCCATTCTCATACTCGCCATTTCAATCTCAAACCCTCACCAATCAGCCAACAATGTCATCTCCAGTCCATGATCAAGATCAAGATGATGAAGAAGAAGAAGATCAAGAGTCCCAACAACACTCCCTTCATCAACCTCTTCTCTTGTACCAGAATCACGGCAACAATTACAACAACAATCTTCAGTATCATCTTCCTAATGCTACCTCTCAGGTCGCCCTTGTCGGCTCCAACGTCTGCCCCATCGAACGCCTCGACTATGAGTATAACAACCATTTTAATCTTCTGGGTTCTTTTGTTTTTGTAGTTTGATCTTGAATTTTATTGTTCTGGAAACAGTCTTTCTGCTATCTGCAACTGGGGTGAGACCGCGTATATCAGACTCTCCTCGGGCCCTGTCTTGATGGGAGCACCTGACCTGAGTGGTGGTTGTTCTTGTTGTTGTTGATTTGAGATTTGATCATGGGATTGTGCTGATGTGGTTTTTTTGTTTGTGGGTTTTCTTTTGCTTGTTTGTGTGTAGATAATTGAGAATGATTTCTTCAAGCAAAATTGGAGGACGAGAGGGAAGACCCAGATGTATCAGTACCTGTTCATGAAATGGGCATTGCGTTTTCTTGTTGGTTTGATGCTTAGCTTGGTTGGCTTCTTTGTGAATCTTGCAATCGAGAATGTCGCCGGGATGAAGTTTGTGTTCACTTCGAATATGATACTTGCTAGAAGGTCTGGTCTGGTGTTATATAGGTTTTTTTTTTTTTGGATCTTATTGTTAATTGTTATGTTGTATGAAGAACGAATTCGCCGTGCTAATGATGAATTGGTTGTGTTCATGATAAGAAGAGGACTTGAGATCCCAGTTTGTGTTGTTATGAGTAAGAATGGATTGAAGTGTAAGAGGCATTGGACCGGGGTGCTGAAATTTGTGAAACTATTTCTTCTATCATTTGCCCTAAGCTTGAGCTTGTGATAGAGTCGGGTTTGATACTATTGTCTTATTGCGATGTTTTCCTGATTAGGTATGCTCCAGACCTCAGAGTTTTGCTGTTTGTTCGATACTTGGTTGTTTTTTGGAGAGAACTTGTTGGGATTTGGGGCTTGGATTTGAACTATTGTCTTATTGTGATGTTTTCCTGATTAGGTATGCACTGGCATTTTTGCTCTTTACAGCTTCTAAAATGGCGCTAATACTATTCGCTTCATCCATCACTTCACTCATTGCGCCAGCAGCAGCTGGGTCTGGCATCCCGGAAGTGAAGGCTTACTGGAATGGCTTTGATGGTCCCGCTATATTTTCTCCAAAGACATTGTAGTTAAGATGTCGGCCTAGCTACTTCTGAACTTTCTCTTTAGCTCACTTGGGTGGTTGTTGTCGACAACTTAGCTTTCCGGCGTTATTAGCGTAGTTTACAAGCAACCATGGCTAAATGAAGAAGATCAATAACTGGAGTGATGGATCTTGTCAGTTGTTACACCATAGTTATATGACCGCTGCAATGTTTTCTCCTTTCCCTTCTACAGATAGTTGGCAGTATCTCTGTTGTTTCGGCATCACTTCTTACTGGGAAAGCTGGCCCTATGGTGCACGCTGGAGCATCGATTGCATCGCTGTTGGGCCAAGGCGGATCAAAGAAATACGGCTTGACGTGGAAATGGCTGCGTTATTTCAAAAATGACCGAGACAGAAGAGATCTTGTAACTTGTGGAGCAGCAGCTGGAATTGCAGCTGCCTGTCGTTCTCCTGTTGGAGGTTTATTATTCTCATTGGAGGGAATGACATCTTGGTATCATGTTGAACTCGTGGTAGAGTCTGATTAGCACGACATAGTTCACATATTTGATTAATAAAAGTTCTGTTTTGTAGGTCGAGAAGTGCACTCTTATGGAGAGCTTTCTTTTCTACCACTATCGTCGCCATCATGCTTCGTGCTTTCGTGGTCTTCTGCTACAGCGGCAAGTGCGGGCTGTTCGGCACGGGTGGTCTGATAATGTATAATGTCACTTCACAAAATGTCGTTTATCACTTCAGTGACATCCCTATAGTGCTCATCCTCGGAGTTGTTGGCGGAGTTCTTGGAAGTCTGCACAATTATCTTTTACAAAAGCTCCTTCGAGTCTACAACATGATCAATAAGTCGAGCAGGCTTATGGTTTCTGGTGCAGTATTGCTCGCGTTTAAACTTTAAGATCCTGTATCGTGGCCTGACCCCCCTTCTTTGGTCTATCTTTTCCAGGAAGGGGTTTTTCTTTAAGATATTTCTTGCTTGCTCGATCTCCTTGTTCACATCATGCCTTCTTTTTGGACTTCCATGGCTCGCATCCTGTCAAGCTTTCCCAACCGACTCAGAAGAAGTTTGCCCGACCATAGGCAGATCTGGTAACTACAAGAAGTTCCAATGCGCTGAAGGCCACTACAATGATCTCGCAAGCTTGATTTTCAACACAAACGACGATACCATCAGGAATTTGTTCAGTGGAAACACCGACTCTGAGTTCCACGGAACAACGATGCTCACCTTTTTGATGTCATGTTTTTTCCTCAGCATCATCAGTTACGGGATTGTTCTCCCGGCTGGTCTTTTTGTTACTATGATTGTTACAGGTGCAGCTTATGGTCGTTATGTTGGAATGCTGATGGGTTCCAAATCAAGCATGGACCATGGTCTGTACGCGGTTCTTGGCACTGCTTCACTTCTTGGTGGATCGATGAGAACTACGGTTTCATTGGGCGTAATTCTGTTGGAACTGACCAATAATCTGTTGCTGTTGTTGCTAGTGATGCTTGTTCTTCTTGTTTCCAAGACAGTCGCTGATGCTTCCAATAGAAGTATTTATGATCTCATAATCAAGCTGAAGGGTTTTCCTTATCTCACAACTCACGTTGAGCCATATATGAGGCAGCTAACCGTTAGCGAGGTAGTCACGGGGCCACTTCAGTATTTCCATGGTATCGAGAAGGTAGGGAACATAGTGCATGTACTTAGGAAAATGAGGCATAGCGGGTTTCCTGTGGTCGATGAACCGCCATATTCTGAACAACCGGTTCTGTTCAGTTTGATCCTTTGAGCCCACCTCGTTGTGTTGTTGAAGAAAAAGGCTTTTCTCACTGCTCCAGTATCGACTGGGATCAACTTGTTTCAGCAATTCACACCAGTGGATTTTGCAAAGAGAGGTACAGGAAAGACGGACATGGTTGAAGACATAGACTTCACAGATGAGGAGATGGAAATGTTCATAGACTTGCATCCCTTCACGAAGGCATCGCCTTACACTTTCATCGAAACAATGTCATTGGCGAAGGCGCTGATACTTTTCCGAGAAGTTGGTCTCAGGCACCTGCTATGTTTAGGCAACTCATTTTCGTTATGTAAGCGACATCGTCTTGATTTGATCAGGGAAATTAGTTCATTTTTCTGACTACTTTGCTTCAATGCAGGGGTTTCCGGTGGTGGGCATATTGACAAGGAAAGACTTCATGCCAGAACACATTCTTGGTTTGCATCCTGCGCTTGCGAGCAGCAGGTGGAAGAGGTTAAGGTTCCGTCTCCCCCGTCTTCAATTTTTCTTCGGACGCTGATATACCTCTGACCATTGCATCAAGAGTTCTTGTTCATAAGGGAATCAAGAATACCATTGGATCAATGTGTCCCACAAAATGAGACACCATGGAACCTGCATACCGCTCTTTTCCTGTCTCAAAAGAATACGAAGCAGGATTTGAACAGAAACTTTCGACAGTGTCTCTGCTGGTAAGCAGCTCAATGATCAAGCTAAAACGAGTGTTCGAACAAGGCTTTCCTGTTCTCATCGTGAGCCATTGGCAGGTGCTGATCGTGTGGAATAGGGAGTTGTCGCCTCTTCGGTTGTCTTTGATGGATGTGTGAATTTGTACATTGAGAAATGTTGGGAAGATTTTGACTGGAAATATATACCAACTGATTCACTTGATTCAGCAGCTGTCCTGTAACATGTTCTTGGTTTCAGGAAAAAATATGATCCTTCGTTAAAAACATTGTACTGTTGAGTGCCAATTTGTCCCGGGCCTTTGGGCTTTGGGCTTCTATTATACTGTCTCAGTTTCCATTTATCTTTTGTTCATGAAAACACATCAATTAAAAAATCTTAATGATATATTTTAATAACGAAAGTACATTTTATTCTTATTCTTATCAATGATAAGTTGGTTAATGGTAAGTGGTGATTCCATTGAATAAGATAAAAAATGAAGATCAACAAATATATGGATTAAATTGACAAAAAAAAATTCATTTTTTTCTAGATTATTTCAAACGATAAATATTTTCGAGTTCCGTTCAACTACCGCAAGACCAATAAATTGAAACGAAGGGAGTAATTTGGGTCAAGGCGTCAGGCCAACGAGCTCCGTGTTGAATGAAATGTGTCACGGGCTTATTGTTTTCAACACCGTGTAGCACTTAGACACATTTGCCTCGTACATAAATTCAGTCTTTCCTTCTTGAGACTAACGCTAAAGACTCGTGGGAACGGTAGTAAAGATGAGAATGGAACTTTGAGAAAACTTTCTTGTTTGGAGAACTTGGATGCTCGTATTGCACTTGTGTGTTGGATAGGTAGATGTTCGGGATTTCCCGAGGATGGGTTGGCAAATGAGCCAACCCTTCCTTATATACACCCTATTGGAAGGATTTAGAGTCTCTTCCTCTCCTACAATTCTCTAGAATACCCTAGACATTTACAAGTAAGGAGAAGTTTGGAGAAAGATGGAGAACGTTCCGAAACATGGGCAAGTTTTTGGGCCACTTTGGATTGATTTTCGTTTCGAGCCAAGCTCCAAATTTAGCTAGCCCGTGTCATTCTTCCCCACCTATTTTCTCGACGCCCTCGTCACGTCCTTCCCGCAATCCTTGATGTTGGACTTCATCCTCACGTCCTCCTTGTAAGCCTCGATGCTGGACGTCCTCCTCACGTCCGTCTTCCAAGCCTCGATGTTGGACGCCCTCGTCGCGTCCTTACAAGCCTCAATGTTGTCTTTGTTTTTGTACAAAGACAACCTGCGCTTCCTACTTGCCTTACCCTTAGGTAAGCATTTTTCGTGCGTCGAGTTCTCCATGCACGCCATGTTCTCCTTCTTCCAACTTACCTTAGCCTTAGGTAAGTGTTTCTCGTGCGCCAAAGTCTCCTTGTGCCTCGAACTCTTGTCCCCCCCCTTGTTCCTCTTCCTTGGCTACCTTAGCCAAGTGTTTTGGGGTTACCTCGAACTTCCTTTGCAGACCTTTGCAATAATGATAAGCACTTGGATTCTTCTTGGCATGCGGCTCCCTCCTTTCGTATAGCGCTCGACACTTCATGCATCTTTGAAGTAACCCTCCATGCTTCACTTGGAGTTCAACCGGAGCACCACTTGGAACCTTCGAAGGTTGGATATGTCCCGTATCCACCTTCTTCACCTTCCTCCTTTGCTTCCCTCGCTTAGGAAGCTCTCTCGGGTTGGGGTTCTTGCACCTTCCCATTCGATCGTCTTGCCTACCTCCCCTTTGGATAGCAAGTCCTCTAATGACATGGGCACCATGACTTTTTTTCCTCCAACAACTTCAGCCTTCTCAAAACCCATGGTTAGTTGCATGGCTGAAATTGTCTTTGTCTTGGAGGACCCTTCTCGAATCACAGGCATAATGGCAAGTTCTCCTCCCTCACAGATACACATGGTGTTGGCATGTGGAAAAAGCACCGCCTTCACTTTGTCCATGAACACCAAACCAAGAACTATGGCATATTGTTCCAAAAGAATAATATAGAAGTCTAGGAGTCTCGTCCACATACCAAGGCTAACCTTGACGTTACGAGCGACACCATATATCTTTTTGGGAGAAGAGTTTTTCGTCTTAAGCCATCTATCTCTCTTCTTATACTTGATGCCCAAACGGTCCGCTTCCTTGGACTCCAAGAAGTTATGTGTGGCACCCGTATCAACAAGGTTTTGGATTCTTTCCCTCCAATCTTGGTTTGCATAAACAATAACTCGTTCTTGGATTTGGGCACTTCAACCTTTGAGGTGATGGCATTATGAAGTTAAAGTTGCAAGGCACCCATCTGTTGTTCCTCGCGTTGCCTTGATTCGTTTTCCCTTTTTGCAATCATGGCCGAGAGCGTCTTCTTCTTAGGGTATTCATGCACTTGGTGCGGTCCCATACAAAGAAAACATTTCAAGGGTGGTTTTTTGCCACACTTATCATCCTTCTTCCCGTTATGGAACTGCTCCTTTACCTTGTGAGGTTTTGATGCTCCTTTGTTGCCATGGTCATCATCTCCCTTACTTTCGCCCTCATACTCCATTACCTTTCGGTCGGGCTTCTTGTATTCCACAAGACTTTCAACAAGGGATATGGATGTAGGAAGGTCTTGAACACCGCGTCGTTCTAGCTCCAACCTTGCCCAAGTGCTCAAGCCATCCATAAATGCAAAGAAGGCTTTAGAATCTGGATAATTTGGAATTTCCAAGGGCAACTCTGAAAACTCCTTCACATAATCCCGCAGGCTTCCCTTGTGCTTGAGATGCCTCAACCAAGTCTACGCTTCCCGTTCGGCATATTGTGGGAAGAATTGCTTCTTGAGCTCCCTCTTGAAGTTATCCCATGTGTCGATAGTGAAACTTCCCTTTTCAATATCCCCATACCGTCGCCTTCACCATACCTTAGCAGTATCGTCAAGATATAGCGTCGCATTGTCTATCTTTGTGGCATCCCCCGTGATGCCTAAAGCTCTGAAATATTGCTCCAGGCTTCATAGAAAGTTATCAATCTTTTTCGTATTCCTAGCGCCATTATGCGCCTTCGGCCTAGGAACGTCCACCTTTGAAGGAGTAGGAGTTGGGTTAGACGTTGATGCACCCTTGTCTTGTGCCACCGCTAGTTTGACAAGAGTCATCTCCGCCTTTAGGTTCTCAATCTCCGCCATAACCCGCTTAAGTTCCTCCTTAAGAGCAGCATTCCCTTCCCTAAGAGAATTAAGTTCTCCAAAGAAGAGAGTTCGTAGAATGTCACCTTATTTGGAAGAATTCTAAGCGACTAAGTTCAATCGAGCTTGAAACTCTCCACAAAGTTCGCCTTGGTCCTCCTTGAGCGCCTTCATGTGAGAATCATGCTCCTCCCATTGAGTATCAAGTTCGTTAAACTTATCTTGCTCATCGGAAATCGCAAACTCCGCCCTTACGAGTCGCACCTCCATATCACCCATGTCTTCCCTCGACAGGGTTTTCTCTACGGACTGTGATCTCTTCTTTTTTCCCTTCTTATCTTGCTCAACGTCACACACGTGAGTAAGATCGCTTGCCATCTTTACTCGAGCGTAACCTTTCCCACAACCAACCTTTAACTCTGATACCACTTGTCACGGGCTTATTGTTTTCAAGACCGTGCGACACTTAGACACCTTTGCCTTGTATCTAAGTTCAGCCTTTCCTCCTTTAGACTAACGCTCAGGACTCATGGAAACGCTAGTAAAAATGAGAATGGAACTTTGAGAAAACTTTTGTGTTTGTTGAACTTGGATGCTTGTATTGCTCTTGTGTGTTGGATAGGTGGATGTTCGAGATTTCGCGAGGATGGTTGGCAAATGAGCCAACCCTTTTTTATATACACCCTATTGGAAGGATTTAGAGTCTTTTTCTCTCCTAAAATACCCTAGACATTTACAAATAAGGAGAAGTTTGGAGAAGGGTAAAGAACGTTCTGGAACATGGGCTACCTTTTGGGTCATTTTGGATTGGGCTTCGTTTGATGTCGGACTCCAAATTTAGATAGTCTGTGTCAAATGTTATCCGACGGATGCCTTTTGATTCTGATCTGAGGCCTATCCAAAAGATCAAGGCCATATCGAAAGACAGTCTTTTTATTATTTATCATAAAATTAAGATTGTAAATATCTGATAGTTAACCACTGGTCGAACTTGTATAGTTGTATTGCATTGAAACACTTGTTCGTTCCACTCAACGACCCCAAAATGGACCACCAAGATTAATATATTTAGTTAGAAAAAAAAAAAAGTATATTTAGTTTAAAAGGACATACAACCGACAACAAAAGTTTCTATTTCTATTTATGGATTTTGTAATTGATTACTCCAGTGAAAATTATGTTTCATCTGTCGAAATAAAAAACACAAGTGGTATGACAGAGAATTTATTGGTGTAAGATATGAAATCGTTCAATGAGACGAACAAACTTTATCAATGAACAATACTCATTAATAAAGCAAAATGGATGGTCCTATATCGTGAGAGCCTGGGCATCTTATGGAACGACCTTTAACTATTTGGCCAGTCGACTTTATTAATCGGCAAAAGTCATAAGGAATATCCTCGTTAGAAAATCTCTCAAGAAACTAATTCCTTCATAACTGGAGATCTAATGAGTGGTTAAAAGCAACGTTTAATCATTGATTTGATTCTAATATGTTTACGGTTCACATGGAGTAAAAGCAATGTAGTGTGGTATTGGTATAATTGATGTTTGTTGTTATGTCAAGTTTTATTCATATTAGTTTACAAAATACGACCACGATCATACCCCATTAAATAAATAAAAAAATCTGCACCAGGTTTGATGCAACGATGGGAGAGCCTTAACCGTATAAAAAGGCCGCTTTAAAAATCAAACGCAACGCTGAAGAAGTTCTCGTCTAATACAGCGTGACATGATCCATCACTAGTATTATATTTTTTCTGTTCCACAATAAATATAACATATAAGTATTTTATATTATTTTATATATATATGAATATATATTTTATTTTTATATTAAATCATATTTGATCCTTTTGTAATATATATTAGGTTAAAATACGTAATTTACAGAATCATTGATGTTTTACAATAAATTTTCAAAAAATTACATTTGATCATCGTTACATGCATATCAAATTTTAAATCGATATACATAACATATTAAAATAATATATTTATTATGAGACGAAAAAAGTATCAAAAATTTTATCAATTGATTATCCGACAATAAGAGTCAAAGTTTTTCCATATAAATATTGATTGTATACGATTGGAATAAATAAAATAAATATTAAATCTTCATATATCTTATCATTATTATATTTTTAGTTGACGGTGGCTTTTTTTTATCATTAACAATGTGAAGGACTTAATTCAAAACCTTATGATCAGGTTATAATAAAATTACAAAGTGAGTTTGTTACTTCCATTATCTTTTGTCTTTAGCTAAACTTAGGCGGAAAACAAAACAACTTCAAGTGGGGGCCATCAAACCCTATTCAAACGCAGTCCCAAATTAATTGCTCTCACCAGAAATCACCATCTCTGATCTCCCTTTCATTCCCTATAAATCCCTCCACCGTCACCACCACCACCACCATCACCCATCGCCGGTGGCAATGAATTCCACCACCAATATAATCCGATCAAGAAATCACAATTCTCAAACCCAAATGCACCAAACACCAATCCCCGGCGAGGCGGAGGAGGTTAATGGTGGTGGTGGTAGTAGTGAGAGGAGAAAAGAGTTGGATACGAAGAGGAAGAAGAGATGGGCTTTGTCGATGTTCGAGGAGTTGCCGGATTACATGAAGGATAACGAGTTCATTAGGAACTATTATCGTGTCGAGTGGCCGATTCGGGATGCTGCGTTGAGCTTGTTTCGTTGGCATAATGAGACGCTCAATATTTGGACGTAAGTAGTACGGATAATTGAATTAGACTGCATACATCTCGTCATTCCCACATCTTTCATGCAACATGGGTAGTTAGTGTTGTTGTAGGGGTTGTAATTGGATTAGGAAAAAGTGGTGCTGTTAGATTGCGTATATTTCGTCGTCCGCGGAATTGGAAACCTGGATAGTTAGTATTGTTGTAGGGATAATAATTGGATTGCTTGGGTGTTTTGTGTGGTGAATTGGGAACATGGGGTTTGGGGATTTGTGTTAGATTGATATGGGTTTTGGTTGGTTTTGTGAATTGAGGTTAGATTTGTTGGTTTGGATGATGGGTTTTGATGTGTGTGTGTGTGTTTGTGTGCAGGCATTTGGTTGGGTTTGGTTTGTTCTTGGGATTGACTTTGGTGAATTTGGTTCATGTGCCTCAATTTCTTCAGCTGTTGAGGTAAATTTTCTACTGTTTTGTATTTGATTTTGTGAAGTCTGTTGTTGTTTCTTCAGTCAGATCAACAACTTCATGATATATTATAGGTGAGTTGTTGATATGTACTATGAGTACAACATTTTTATGTTGACATGTCTGGGTATATAGTTCTGTCACTGTCTTTGTTTTGACAAAACTATCACTTTGCAAGGAGCTTTGTTCCATAGACTTGCCTAAAATATTAGTCTTCATGGGTGGTTTGTCCATATGGTTCATGGCTTACCTAGCATAAGTTCTTGTATAAGAATTCTGGTAAATATTTAGCTGCGGCTGCTGGAAAAACGAAAATGATAGCCGAGCCGCTTCAATCCTCTCTGCACAGGAATATTGTTTTACGGATCCGTGATAGACTGACAGTAGTTAGAATTGGTTGATTACTTGCTATCATTTTGACCCAAAGGAAAAAAAAAAGTGATGGTTACTACAATTGCTCCTCCAATATTAGAAATACAGGATTTCATGCAGCTCATGTAACCGTCAATGTTATAGGCAAGGGTCAAGCAGAGAGGAAGAGTGGAAACAAGATTAGTAGTACCAGCATAGAAAGCATGTGCAACAATAACGTAGTGTTAGTTTGGATTTGGTTTGAATGACACCATAGTAAGCACGCGGATTACATGACCGGGAAAGAGAAATGTGTGCTTGTAACTGCTTTCAAATACCTTTCCTCTCTTGGCAAAGCCAAAGCAATTGGTCGGTAGACTCGGTACTGATTTGGGTGATTATTGGACCTTGAATAAGCGAATCGGCAGCTATTTAGCTAAATTAATAGAATCAACTTGACAGTTTCTATTAGTTCCTGTTTCTACTCTAATAATTCCTGTTTCTAGAATTCGGTGTGGGATGATAAATGTTAATGAACAAGGCTCTAGTAATCAACATCGATCTTATTTGCCTCATGATTTATTTGGCGCCTGTTCTCATGGTTTAGCTAAATGCAGATCCTTTCCATATGATGCGGCAGATATTATCACTTGGCTCAACACAAAACTTCTAATGGTAAATATCTACCACTCTTTCCAAGTAAGCATTGATGCATCTTGTGGTTTGATAACATTTTGATCTGTTCAAGTAAGAATTGTTCGGGACTCAGTCTTCACATTCTGGAAAGTAATGGTTATCATAGCATAGTTTAGTCGTTAACTGCTTTATGGTGCATGTTTATCAGAAATATGGGCTTTATGAACTATTCATGCAAGAGAGAGTTTACACAAATGCGTATCTTGAGCATAATCAGCCATTTTATTGGTGGACTTAAAAACTCTAATATGGTTTCAGGGAATGGCTGAGCTCCTTGACATGAACAACATAATACATCTAGGATATGATCACATTTCCATGACCGAGCAGATGCTTGCAACAAGGTGGCCGTTCTATGTCTTCTTAAGCGGCGCCATGTTTTGCCTCTTCTCGAGCAGTATCTGCCATTTATTCTGCTGCCACTCCTACCACCTCAGCATGCAGCTTCTTCGCGTGGATTACTTCGGCATCACAATCATGATCATCACGTCCTTCTTCCCTCCCATCTACTACATTTTCCAATGCAACCCAGTATGGCAACTCGTCTATCTCTCTGTGATCTCTCTTATGGGCCTCTTCACCGCTATCACCTTGTTTTCTCCTACCCTTTCCTCGGGAGAATACCGAGGCTTTCGTACCACACTCTTTGTCTTGATGGGGATCTTTGGCGTGGTTCCGGCCATACATGCCGCTGTCTTGTTATGGGACAATCCCAGGAGGAATGTGACAATAGTTTGTGAATTACTCATGGCATTCTTTTACCTTGTTGGTGCTGCATTTTATGTTAGTCGGATCCCTGAGCGGTTCAAGCCTGGACGGTTTGATATAGCCGGGCAGAGCCATCAGATCTTTCATGTGCTCGTCGTGATGGGCGCTTTGGCTCACTACTGCGCGGCTCTTGTGTTCTTGGAGTTCCGCGATGCTGTGGGATGCAGTTAGATGTTGAGACAAGTCAAGATTCATATTGTATTAGCCTATTTATGATTGTATTATAAACGGATGTAACACATGCAACATTCACAATTTGACATACTAAATAGGCAAAAAATTTGCAGCTGTAACGGGGTGATCAACTGTAAAACACAAAGAGTTGTTTGTTCCTATGTACTCACAAATGTAACAAACTGACACCAATAACATCTCAAGACGGTTCGGTCTTGGTAATCATGATTCAAGTAACACAACTGCCTATGAGATTGTGTATGATCATCGGTAACACAATCTCATCGATAGTTTTCGTGAGATAGATTTATCATAACACTCTGATTTTGGCTTATGAGATTCGTTGGCTTATTGATAGTTTTGTTATGATTCATTGATTGGCATAAAAGAGAATCAGAGTTATCACAGTTAAACTCCGGAAGTCCCTTGGAAAAACAAAATCAATTACAAATATATAGTGTTAGTCATTTGTGGTTTTTTTTTTTTTTAATCCTTAGTCATTTGTATGGTTAGTCTTTTACTTTTATTTGATCAATAGCTTTTTTTTTTTTTTTTGGTTATTCACTTGGTCATGGTTAAGTCATTTTAGTCATTTGATCACAAGGGTGCTCGATCGTTTTTGAGAAAGTATCCTCATATATTTGATATTGTCGAACTAGACTGACCTGATCCAACAACAAAATATTGATCATGCAAGCCGGGGTAATATACAGCCATTCTGGAAACCTGATAAACGACGAAAGTGACCAAAAACATGAAATAATTCAAGAATAGTTGCAAAAACACTTGCTATAGCTTTTAGATTCGTTTCATCATAGTTGCGACTTAAGTCCTGAGGCGAGATTGAGATGAAAACAAACTTCGATCGGCAGTGTCAATTGCGCAAATGAAGCTGTCAAACCAAACACAAGCCCAAGGGAGTGGGGCAAACACTTCTTGACATCACGAGAAGAAGAAAAGAACAAAGTAAAACACTCAAAGGAGTAAACAATCCAATGAACAACATCAGGTTTAGCCATCGAGAACAAGAGCTACATACACACTTAGCTTCAACCCTAGGCGACACTGCAAAAGAGCACGCGCTTCGTTTTGGCCTGGACACTTCAGTGACTTTGGGGTACTTTGCGCCTTAAATAACTTTCAATCAACACATTTTATCCAACTTCACAACCTGAAGAGCAAACTGGAACACAACAGCAAAAAAGGCTCTGACTCAATACATTAACTCGAAACCAGAACAAAAACAAGCAAATTGTATATGCCATTCACAATGTAAAAGTAACGAGTACTATTGCAAAGCAACAACCAACAACTGCATATCTCTCGGAGCACAAATAAGATTATCCAATATTATATTACAGTTTTATATTCCCTCAAGGAACTACTACTCGTGAACAGTGGAAGAGTATATTTTCATGCAATTTACAGCAACTGCATCAGCATAACCCAACAACGGATTTAACAACCCAACCAGCAAAGCATGATTAGTTTTCAGCATTATAAGTCTACTGATCCAATGCTTAGATTCTGAAGATGAACAACAGATGAGAATGACGATCAAATTTGGCCATTCATGCAAAAGAAGGCTAATACAGAAAACTACTGACAGGTCAGATCCAAACCGAAACCGCCAATTATGCAGGCGAGCTAATGATTCAACTTGAGGGCAGTTTCTAGGAGAATTTAGATCCTTTGCTTTTGGTCCTAATTGCTGGCACTGGCCCTTCTTTCTAATCAAGGTCTAAGAAAAAGAGTTTGCCCGCAAATCACACAATCTTGTTCGAGGATGAAAATAAGACTCTTCTTACCTTTCTAATTTTGGTCGCTAATTAGATTCAAGGTTCACCCAAGAGAAGAGCTCAATCTCAAAAGAGAACCTCTCTAACTTATAAAACACTGTACCGGACATCCACGAACAGCTCCATTCCGCTTTGGTCCCTGGAAGATTGTGGCGGCCCACCCTGGACGCTTTTCATTTCGGACTCTTCACGGCACGAGGCAGGACTCTTCCCTTCGAACTTTATCAAGCACTAGATAATCCTTTCCCCTGCCCCTTCCGCATTGTTCGGATTCTCAATTAGAGCATTAAATATTAGGCCTTAAGGCGAAAAGGAAAGCTCAATCCCAAAAAATCAGTTGAATAGAAAAAGAGAGCCTCTCTAACTTATAAGCCATTACATGGTTTCTCATGTAATCGACGTGAGTAAACCCCACATAATGACACAGGTCCTCAAGAAGGAATCAATGATAGCACTGCTGTCGAAAATTTGTAAAGCTGAGGATCCAAATCTGATCCGATAGATCCCGAGGAGAGCCCGTTAAACCACACCTGAGCCGGTCCTTTGAATGAGGTCGGAAAGGCCTTGCAGATACGCCTCGCACAGGTTCATGGAGGTCTAGAAGGTCTGCATGTGGTCGAAGGGGTCCCTTGTCCCGTCATAAGATTCCGTCACGAGCATCTTGAACTTGTCATGCGGAACTTCCCTGTTGATTTCGGGAGTTCGATCCTAGACCTTCTTCAATCATGTATTGGGTAGCTTCACATTTTTACGACTTATCAAGAAAACTTGAAGAGAATGCTAATAAGTGAGTGAGTTTAATAGAAATCAGAGAATCCATGGAGGGAAAATCAAGCCAGCAAACTTGGTGGTTAGCATCGATTAAGGCCCACATCACATGCAGGCGACTTGTCGTGAGAAGAAGCAGCAGAGGTCCAATGAGGTGACAAGGAGGAGATCGGAATTGGAATCTGTGGACAGAACATATGAAGGCATTCAATGCCCAACCATAGGAGAAGCCTTTGGCTGTGCACAGTGGAATCGAGTTAGCAAAAGCCTTGCAAGCACAGAAGTTGTGGATCGAAAGTGACTGTCAACGGATAGTGTAGAGGAGATGTGCAAATTCATTTGAATTGTGTAGAATCATTCATGATTCCTGATTGTCTTCTCATTATTTCGTCGATTAATTAATTTTACTGTTCTTAATGATATGATTCAATATGTTTCTGAATTTTATCATCATATAAAAACGAGTTTGTCTCTATTGAATATGTTATTTCAGAAAATAACATGGATAATAACAATAAAATTTAGTTCTAATTTATCTTTCCAATTAACATCGAAATTAATTTTCAAAAAAGAAGGAAAATACAAGAAATTGGGTCCCTCGCCCCCCTCTTCTTCATCGCCTTGGCACACCGTTTCATTCAGCCTCCTCTCTTCTTCATCGCCCCTCTCTCCCATCGCCGCCGCCGCCGTCGTCTCCTCTCCGGCAAAATCTGCCGTTCCAGGTATCTCCCTCCTCCTCTCTCTCTCCTAGGCTTTCGGATCTCAGATTCCATGATGCTAGAGATCGATCTGATTTCTTGTTGATTGTAGATCCGACGTCGTGTTGTTGCTTCCAGGATCTGTGATCTTGTCGTTGATTGTTAGATCTTAGAGTACGAGTCGGATCTGAGTTTGCAGGTTTCGTGATTGTGTGGAGTTTTGTGATTGCTGGTTGATAGATTGAAATTGGTTCGATTTGTTGTATGATTTTGGAATTCTTGGTGTGCAATACTATATTAGTGCTTAGATGATTCGGAATTGGATGATTTTAGTTGTGACTGCCTCGCTTGCTGGTCGTGTAATGGTAGACGTTTTAGATGGGACCGGAGACACCTTGGAGTTATGGATTTGATTAGGTAGCTGATGATTTTATGTGATTGAGGATAAATTGGATGGACAATTGTGAAGAAACTATTATAGTTTGGAGATTCGCTCGATGGTGGCTTGTGTGCCCTGATTCTGAAGGGAAGCTCTGGGTAGGATTTTGTCGGCTGTTGTGATGCATTGATATGTGGGTGTCGTTGTCGTCGTCGTTGGTGTTGTCCGGAATCCTAGCTAGTGATGATTCATGTATCATAGTAGTCGATGTTGGAGAGGGAGGGATTTGCCATTTATAGGAGTACTATGCATATCTCGTGGGATGTAGCTACGTTATGGAGATCTATGCCTTTTGTTTATTGGTTGTAATTTTTCCATCCGTCGTATTTGTTAAGAAGTAACTGATTATAAACCTTGAAAAAGGATTAGATCTCCAGCTGGTAGGATTGGCAGACTGGCTGCAAGGATATTTCGTGTATGATGTTGTAAGGTAGTTGTGTGACCTGCTTTAGTTTAACTGGTAAGATCTTTCGATGTTCTTAAGAATAATCATGGTTGCGAAGTTGTCATTTCTGTATGATTCTTTATTCAATGCGCTTGATGGTTCTGATTGTCAGTGTAAAAGCTATTGGGGTGTATCTACTCTTCTTGGTGGTTCTCTTGGGATTATAATTATATGACTACCTTTAGTAACTGGGATGCATAATCCAGGAAAGAACTGATTGTGTGAAGACAAGAAGGGAAAGCAAGTATGCCTGCACAAAAGATAGAATCGGGTCACACTGATGTAGTTCATGATGTCCAGATGGACTACTATGGAAAGCGTGTGGCGACAGCTTCTTCAGACACCCTGATAAAGATAGTTGGTGTAAGCAGCAACTCTACATCACAGCACCTTGCAACCTTGTCGGGGCACCGTGGCCCTGTTTGGCAGGTGGCATGGGCACATCCCAAATTTGGTTCATTGCTGGCCTCGTGCTCGTATGATGGTACAGTCATCATCTGGAAGGAGGGAAATCCGAACGAATGGACACAGGCCCATGTATTCAGTGAACATAAGTCATCTGTCAACTCCATCGGCTGGGCGCCTCATGAGATTGGACTTTGCTTGGCTTCTGGATCATCTGATGGGAGTATCTGTGTCTACACCGCTCGACCTGATGGCGGTTGGGACACCTCAAGGATAGACCAGGCCCACCCTGTGGGAGTAACCTCTGTGTCATGGGCCCCATCAACAGCTCCTGGAGCATTCGTCGGGACAGGATTGCTCGACCAGGTTCAGAAGCTTGCTTCTGGTGGCTGTGACAACACAGTGAAAATATGGAAGCTTTATAACGGGCAATGGAAGATGGACTGCTTTCCCGCTCTTCAGAAACACTCCGACTGGGTGAGAGACGTGGCTTGGGCTCCAAACTTGGGTCTCCCAAAATCGACCATAGCTAGCGCCTCACAGGATGGAACAGTGGTTATATGGACTGTGGCCAAGGAAGGAGAACAATGGGAGGGAAAAGTTCTGCAGGACTTCAAGACCCCTGTTTGGAGGGTGTCGTGGTCTTTGACAGGAAACCTGCTGGCCGTGGCTGATGGAAACAACAAGGTTACGCTGTGGAACGAAGCTGTCGATGGGGAGTGGCAGCAGGTTACTACTGTTGAGCCATAGACTGTTGCAGGATTTCTTGTATACCATCGTGTCCTACCTAGAGAGCTCGTGCTGGAGCAGTGTCCTGGATGCTTGGACCATTTCGAAACTGTTTTTCCGCCGTTCTGTTGTGTTTGAATTATTTTGACTTTTACTGCAAAAAATTTAGTGAAAGATGATCAGTCGCGAATTTCCATATAGAAAGTGGAAAAGGAGTCATCTTCGGGCCTGTCTTGTTTCAGTTTTTGCTTATTTAGTTTACTACAAATCAGCTGTGTTTCTCTTGTTATGCCCTGTGTCATTCATGATGGTTTTTTTGCCAAGATATTGTTCTGCTAGCGTTTGTGGACACTTAACAGGATGGCTCCATCTCGAGTCTTATTCCCTGCATAGCTTGCCAAAAGCTACTGTTGTTCGAAGGAAATAATCTGACATAATATATACACGCCCCAATCACGCCATAAGTTCATCATTCATGACATAAGTTCGAAGGCAGACTTCTGTTTTCTTTTCCCATCGATCGATTCGATTTAGTGATAGATTTAGTGACAGTTCAACGATTTAGCGACAGGATTCACATCGCCATGAACGATGCAGTACCTGAGATACACAAAGCGACTACTTGATAGTAGCACACAATTTTGAATTAGTCACCCCAGCAACTTCATCTTTTCAGATGAAAGTGGCACTACACAAGCAAGCGAAGCTCGTCTATTGAGACGAAAGAAGTATCATAATCATGCATACCGCAAATAAGCAGCAGAAATGTGGCACGACAAAACCAGAATCACATCCAAAACAACACATGACACAGTCATGTTCAAGGACCTGTTAGCTGGGTACGATCGACAAGAACAGTTACTATACAAATTTCCAATACCGGCCTCCATCTCTATGGGGATCGTCACACATCCCCAGACGACTGGACATCATCTTCTCCCCCGCCACCTCGAAGAGCGGTTTTCTTCCCGCCTATCACGGGGATCACGCCGATCACGTCGATCATGGCGACCATCTTGATCCCGCCTATCACGGGGATCACGCCGATCACGTCGATCATGGCGACCATCTTGATCATAGCGAAAACGCCGATCATAGTGATCCTGCCGTGGCCGTGAATAATCTGATCCATGTTCTCTAGAACTTAGATTGTGCTTGTAATCACAAGGGGGAGACGGAGCCCTGTGGAAGGGCATCGTGATATCATGAGTAGGGCGCGGGCGCTCATGTTCATCAGGGAAATCCATCTTTGGTGAAAGAGGTTGAGGTAGTGGCGGAATTGGTGGCGGCAGCAGCGGTGGAGGAGGGGGCGGGGGCCCTGAGCGAGAAGGGGATGCACTAGGGATATGCATTGATTCAGAAGGATGTAGATGGTGCGTCTCCCCTAATGTCATAGAATGATGAGATGATGCAAAGGGCTGTTGTTCAGAAGAGACATGCATTGGTGACCCATTGATCCTTGGGTCAGCAGGAAAACACATAGCTGGTGTGGATTGTGGCGGCTGTGGAGGCGGTGGTGGAGGTGGCGGCAGAGGTAGCGGTGGAGCCCTCTTGAAGGACATCGTGGTATGATGAGATGCCTCTTGGGACCGTAATTCAGCAGGAAAATGCATAGGCAGCGGAGCATGAGGAAGGGGAGGCATGTGACCTGAACTTGAATTCGATAGACTGTGAATGGGGAGCTGAGGTTGAAGAGAATGTCGCATAGGCAGATCAAAACCAGGAGGGCACCATTCCGGCATATCATCATCTTCTTCATCATCGAATAGACCCTTCGATTTGGTCCCTGACATAGCTTCACTGGGGACTGAGGATATGGTGGTGCCGCAGCTTGCAGCTATTCTCTCTTGCTGATCTAGGATAGCATGGACTTGTGATTCATGATCTCGGGCTCTCTTCCTAGAAGAATCGCCTTCGTACGTGTCTTGCTGCTGCCTATGTAAAGTCCAACTGTCTATCCCCAAGTAAGCAGAAGATGGAGGGCCCAGTGTACTGCTCGTTTCCCGCGGAGCAGTCCCACTAGTTCCCCGATATCCTCCAGCATGAAGCCTGTCATCAATTGGTTCCACCTGAGAAGGTTTGTTGAGTATAACAGCAAAATGATATTCAGGCAGATCGTCTTCTTCCCTAGGAGGCGTTACAACCGCTGTCGTAGTACCACGAGGAGAAGGATTTATGGACTTCACGATTTCCAAATTTGCTTTAAGTTCCTCAAGGCCTAGACGTCGCAAAACGGAAGCATCAATTTGAGACAAATGCATCAAAGTTTTCTGAAGAGAAGCCAAATCAGCTTGACTGACTGGTTTTGGTTGTCCTAGTGACACAGAGGAGTTGCCACTTTGAGATGCACAGTTTGAACTGGCTGGCTCGGGTGGGGCTTTTATGTCAGGAATCTTGCTTTCGCCACTACTTTCTCCTGCTTCGCTAGCGGCAAGTCCCTTGCCAGACTTCTGGTCTGGCACCAGAGACAGTCCATTTACATGCTGGGTCGTAGAGTTTGCAGGAGAGCTGGGTGGCTTTTTAGGTGCCGACTCACTCTTCTCTTTCAATCCTTTCGTATTGGATATAGCAGGCACACTCTTCCGCCAGACAGCACACGCAATCCATGAATCTTGATTGTCATCAACAGCCACCTTACCCTTGAAGAAACCATGCTTAGCAAGTATTGTGATTATCCATTCGCTGCGCGGGCAGATGTAAAGATCGATACTGGACGCTGGTTGAGCATAACCTACCCTTTTCCCTTGTTTATATTTCTTTCCCACCTGCAAAAGCAGAAGGTTTGTAGGCATATCATGTCTCCTACTCGATCCAAACCAGAAGAATGAGCTTATCTGTTGGCGGAACACTCCTGCCGACAGTGTCTCCATTAAGAATACGATTCAGCGTATTTCTGACGTCCACTTTTAGCAAGAGGCTTCTACGATACATCCAGTTATTGCATCTAAAATTTGTGAAGTCTTTCATGAAAACCAGGCTAATTAGTCTTTAACTTGGCTTACCTCTTTGATGCTTTGAAGTCCATCTTTCGAGGAGCCTTCTTTCCAGTGAAGCGACATCACCTGACGACATACGTAGGTAACTCTTAGTTCACTTGAAAGAAATGAAGTGATGCATACTTTCACTTTAAGTGCCGGGAAGGTAATACAAATAACTCATCAGTGATTTTATTATATGGAGAAAGGAGACACCCAAAACAGGAATAACATCAGCACTAGGAGCAATCCAACCTGAACCTCATAAAATATGGGGACATTTCCGCCGTACAAAAGCAGTTTATAATCAAATCCTCAATCATTCAACAAGATTATCCGAAAATTTCCAGAAAACCCAGTATGCAGTAAACAGCAAGTCCGCAAGTACGAAGATGGAGGCAAACACTACCAGTTGAACCAAAAATGAAGCTGAACTGTAATTTAATGCATTTTAAGACATCCTCATAAACATGTTCTCAAATATTGTAGTCACCTGTGGGATAGGGATAGAGGACGAAGAAAAACTGACGATTTTGCATATTTGAACGAGAAAAAAAAAAACACTTATTTCTCAACCCTAGCTCAATGGAAAATGGCTACGGTACTAGCCAGCAGAGTTGCTTATCCGAGGTACCATCCTGTTTTCCCTTTCCTTTTTCTTTTCCTTTTTTTAAAGGACCAGATGAACCTCCAGGCCTTGTGTCATACTCTATTGAAGACAGCAATCAACCCTTGCAGCTCAAGAAGTTTTATGCGGATCGACATCTGCTTCATTTACCATTTTCAGTAGCACACGCTAATGCAGAAAGTTAAGCCAAATCATGAAAATATTCACGGCAAAAATAGCAAGGAACCTGAGATTCAGTTTGTTCTTTGGAAGGAAATACTATCCATGGGCAGGCTTGCCAATTGGAATAATAGAACTTATATTTGTGTGGTTATGTTAGAAACCAAGAATACGAGTCCATATAATCTACTTACACCACAACAAACGTCTCTACACCGTCAATTCCGCATCATACAGCTCACATGTCACATTTGATCACTCCATGCACCAGCAACACTCACGTCACAACAGGCGCATTGGAGTAATCCATACCGAGTAAACACTCGCAGTTACTGAGTAAGATCCCATAGAATTTCCCCTTGGAGAAGTTCCGCAATCTGAGTGAGTACAGTTTTGAGCGAGAAAGCTCTGAGGAATACGCAGCAACATATAATGATGGAGCAATCAATTTAAAGTCGGTCTCCTTGTACTTTCATCTGATTCTGAATCAGTAGCAACACATCATCTGATATATTTTTTGTGCTAAAGACCAGATTGATCCAGATGATGCTTTTCATCCAAGCACCAATAGAAAGAAGGGTGCTCAAGACTGATGAAGAAGGTAAATACATTCCGATTGAGGATTCGCAGATGAATTCCAGTTGATGCACTCTGGAGTCTTGCTCCGACTGAGAATCATTGGCTGAGCAATGGTAAACTTAAGCAATTAACCGAGGTTCGATTCAAATTATAATGGACTCTTCAGCATTCTGTTCTTGATTAGTGATAAACAAAGCTGGTTGTGATTGATCTTGATGCTCATATAACATCTTCCCAACAATTCAAGCTTCCAAATTGGAGTTTGAACCGACAGCTGAGAGGATATCTATATTATCCTATCTGTCCCAATATGGTTGCAACGGTTCGACCGTACATATTTGTTGAAGAAACCATCAAAATCATTTTTCGTAAAATGATTATGAAACATTAAAGGATGATATGAGTTGTATTTCAATCTTATCTTGAGACAGTGCCGTAATTTTGTTGCATAATAAGACGAAAAACGTACCTCCTCAAAATGCATATCTAATATTACAAAATGTCAAATTGAAAGAGTAATTTTCTCTTGAGATTTGCAACTTTCATCTGGTTATGTCACATTAGCCCACATATAAGGTATCTTCTCAATATTTTTACCACTTTAACACTTACCATGAGTCGTGTTAAATACCTAAAAGGGGTTCTCTCTTAGTTGAGGACTATTGCCTAGTGATTGAGAAGGGAAGGTATGGGATGGGATAGAGCACTGGATATTGCTTGCCGCAGGTTGCGCAGAGGAAGAGAATCCAGAAACTGTTTGCACAACTATGGGACATACGAAGAAACGATATCGGTGCTTATGTACATTAATGGTGGTCAACAAAAGAAGACCCTCCTGCGACTACAGCAGCACAGCATCGAATTACAAATGGTTTTGATGGTGAAAAAGGAAAAATCCTTGACAAGAAGAGGTAGGCAGCAAACTATTGTAGAGGCAGATTTTCTTGATTACTCAATCTCATTGACAGCAGATATACTGACAGATTTGTGAGTAAACTTGACTATTAACGGCATATAAAAGGACTCAATTTAGACTACCCTACGCTACAAAAGATAGAGTGCGTTCACACTTCCGCTCTTCTCCTTTATTTCATTTATAGGACTACGCTAATAAATTCGCTCATGTTACCGAATACATGTTTATTCCATTAAGAGACTTTGGCTGTATATATACTAACATAAGAGCTTCCATTAAGAACACATTAGTGCTCCAGTTTTTCCTACCAAACTCCTTAAACTTTTTGTGTGTAAACCTTAGGCTTGTGAAAGCACTCCTTCATCGCTCATTCACTCAGCATGTCATTCAATCTCGATATCGGTGAGTCAATAGGCTATGACTTACAAGCCATCCCGGAACATGTAACTTTCGTATCACAGGTGCTCTTTGGACTTCTTTGCTCGTAGTTGAATAGTTCAGCTCCATATTAGGTAAGTTTTCCGTATAAGAATTAGAGTCTTGACAACCGTACCCGGACTAAAGGGAATGTACGTAGTTGGATAGATCCGTTGGAGATGATGTAACTGGCCCGTATTGTCAACCCAGGAATTTCAAATATCGAGTGTCGTGCCTACCTAAGAGCAGGAGGTTGTTTATCTAGCCTACCCAATTAAAACGGCATTCCAGGTTTAGGGCGTACTATCACACATGATTGGTAGAATCAAGAAATTGATGTTTGGAGTGTACTCTGCTCATATATTTTCAAGAAGCAGCTGAAACTGATTCCCAAGGGATCTGGTGAACAAGTTACATCAGCTGCTGATGACATTATATCTAACATGATCAGCATGCAGAAGTCTTGATAGCTCACTGCATGCGGAACATCTCCAAGATCGCATCATTGTTTAACCGATCAAGTATCGAGTGACTTCCTCAACAGATTCGATTGATTAATCGTTGATTAACCATACCCGGCGCAATTTAGCGCAAGATATTCGTTTCACACCATGGCCTTTCTATCAAAATCCGATTCTTAATCTATTCCAGTGAATCTTGCCTCTACATCAGTAACCTATCGTCAGGTCAATTCCTCTAGTCAACCTTTCTTCTTCCAAATCCAATTCCAGATACCTTAGCACCACAAGATCAAACACATCTCACACTAAGAGAAATCATATACCATCAACAGTCACATTCCTTCATCCAAATAACACAAAATCCAGAAATAAGTCCTATGAACAAATAATGTCACAATGAGCCGCCCACAGCACATCCAGAAGTTGCTACTTCAAGAAACCAACTTTCAGGAGTTTATTCGAAGAACAGAAATCCTAGAGCTAGATCCTTTGCTTGCAACTCATACTTGATCTGTTCCATCATATCTCTCGTGATAATTCAGATATTCCAGCAGATCAAGAGTGAGAACCAACAAGCCAGTCGCAGCACACTCCGCAGTCTGTCAGAGTTAGCACTTCGACTCTTACTATGCTATCCCACATGAACACCAGAACCTGCGAGGCCTACCAGAGTTCACATCATCGATGGTCTTCTTCCTCCATCACAACTTACCTTTATATAGACCAACCCACTTTTCCCTACCGGTATTGTCCCCAAGTGTTAAACTATATAATATATTCAAATACGTCGAAATAAAGAGACAAACTCAGCACTGATTCCTTCATTCGTAGATACCTTTCATGAATCTGGATTTCACGGGAACCAGCAGAATTGGAATAGAACCCATACCTAACCTATTTATTTGTCAAGCGTGGAAACACAGAAGAACTCTTGCATGGAAGTGGAAAAGATATGATTGTTTTGCTTCCCTCGGAAAGGGTAAGTCTATTTCCATAAGAGAATATAACTTGAAGGCTTGACCTTTTTGTCGAAAAGTACCCAAGGGGTCAGCCTTTGCATCCTTCGGAAATGGTAGGACTATTTTTATGAGAGAATATAACTTGAGGGCTTGGCTGGTTCTGCAAAAAGTACACAAGGGTCGCCCAGGTGACCCTGGTAATATCCCCAAGTGGGTTGGTATATGCAAAGACGAGTATAAAGCAAAGCTACGAAAACGTATAATTCCATCAAGTGCGAAGTGAGAAAATGACAAAATATACGCAACCTTACCCCTGTTACAAATTTATAATGGAGAGAGTATTTCCTAATACCCTCAAGAGACATTGAAAAGTGGCTAGGGGAAGAAACCACTGAGCCAATGCAACTTGACAAAAAACAAAAAGCGCACAGCACAAGTATCCGAAGATAGGAGGAAAAAAAAGAGTGGATGATTTACTTAGAGGCAGCTAACGTAGAGAAATAACATGTCTGGGCGAGGGCATCTATTTACACAAAACCCGTTGTTAAATCATATGCGTTTGATGAGGACATCATGGGTGCATTAGCAACTCTTTATCATTTCTGGGAAAGACGAAAGCTAAGGTGCATCTCAAAGGACAAACTAGCCTCCTAAAGATCGGAACCGAGCAATTCATCGCTATGGTGCTATTCAAGGTTTCAAACTTGATAGCCAGCTTTTATAGCATCTATATGATTATATCATATCTTTCAGTATTCAAGTGCCAAGCAAATAAGATTGTGAGACAAGCAGAAAGTTATGCCTAGAAAAAGAAACCAACTCAGAATCTCATGGGGTAAAATTATTAAGGTATGGATAGTCTTGCATATGTAAGAAACAGAACAAAGTCTAGTATATCTGTGTTGCAAGAATGACTGGTCATCATACAATTTTCTACAGGACATAACAGACCTTCTGCTATATGTCTTAACAGTAACAGTGAATAAGGATAGATGTATGTATGCAAAGACCAAGTTGAATTCTGCTACCTGGTTTACTCTAGAGATGAAGAGAAGGTACATATTTATGTATCATTCACAATCACAAACTCGATCAATCTTAACTATTGCTAGCCTAAAAGCTTATTTAAAGGGTGCCAACAATTTTGCTTTGATTTACTAAAAATGACATTCTTGTTCATCAGTCGTCACCTGATGCAAGCTGATTCATCAGTCAAATAACTATTACCAATTTTAGTGCTATAGATAGTCATTACTATGACTTCTTGACTCTCTCACTCGGGTGAATGCGTTTTCTAAAATAAAAAAAAAACATCTTATCACTTCGTCTAGACTTCTTTCTAGTCTAGGGAATGTATATAGGCCAGATTCGATAACTACCATGTACATATGATAGATTAGTCTAACTACCAGCCAACTAGCCTAAGAGTCATGACAAGACCATATCTTGCTTACAGTCAATTTCCCAGGAATTTGGCAAAAATTGAGGTTGATGTGATGTTGATAAATCATTCTCCTCAACTTTTAGATGATGAGTTTAACTAATGGATTAGACACTTCAGTCAAGAATGCCATGGTCATAGCCATCAATTCTTGAAGGAAACAACCTTTCGGTTGTTTTGAGTTCAAATCATCGAGAATGTCAAGGTTGTGTACATCCTTTTCCCCACAGGATCCGGCCTACACGATGGTTTTTTAACACTGGGTGAGCTGAGTTGCATTGGGTGCTATAGATAAGAGTTTTCCCGATTCTAACACAGGCATGGGAGTGTAAGGAGACTGACACCGTCATCATCTCTTCTGTTTCCCTCCTATATTTATCCGCTCTTAAACTTCTCTCCTTTGATACATTCATATATTGATTCCCTTGTTTTTCTCTCTTCTGAGAAGATTTGTATTTTTACAATGCATTGATCCATCACATTAGGTCATTCCCAGAGCTGCAGAGAAACACAGCTCGAATCAAACCTGCTTACCTCTCTACCGTCAATTCAGATCAAAGTTATTGAAAAGAGAAAGACTCCCAAGTCCTAAACAGTGCAGGTTGATTACATCTTAATTGTCTAGATGCCCTAGCAATAACGACTTCCCAGAAAATAAATCCACAAGCGAATCACAACAACCAGTCCTTAAGACTACATACTGAATTTAGTAGTTGATTACTAATTTATTAGTATTATTTCGAAGTATTAACGTATTATTATCATAGCATGTCATGCACAAATAGACTCCATATCATGTAGATACTAAAACAGGCCTTAAAAACGAAAGGAAAAAAAGAAGAAGAAAGAAAGGCATGCAATAATGTGCAACTCTTCAATGAATCATGATAGACAGGTAAACGGAACACAATTGTATTTATTTGATACTTCCAAGCAAGCTCGTACAGTCTCATCATCAACCAAGATGAAGCAGTCAATCTTCGCTAACAAAGAATCATGCAGACAGACCATATTTAGGCAATGAATCTAAAGACACAATGTCTTACCATGAGTCCTCGATTGCGAGAGCGGGGAAGATCCTGGATATACTTCTCGAATGCATCTAACCTTACTTTTCCTTTTACTGCCAAAGACTCCGCCCAGTTGATGAGGGGAATCTTCTCTCCGCTACAGAATGGAAATGAAGATGGAGTCATCAACCATTAAAGAGAGCCTTGACGGAACTTCAAAAGTTAAAACATGTCTTTTTCTGTGATATGAATGTCATAGACAGATAAGAAAACAACTCATGATACTTTAACAAAACAATCACAAGAAAGTGAATCATTGCATATCAACCATGCTCACAATCACAAAAGGAAGAAGTAGCAACAAGCGAAAACCCAGAAGGTGCCAACTTCTTGCAGTTTGAAGGTAACAGCACAGTGGAGCCAGTGACAAGGGATTCATAACAGGATTATCATCTACCAAATGCATTAATCTACAGAGCAGTGGAAAAGAACGCGCAATATTTTTATCAAGTAATAAAATCTACAATTGGTGAACTTAAACAAATTTCCTCATAGCAAGCAAACAATAAAGTGTCTTGAGCATATGAGGATTGTAAATCACTTTTAAAGGGGAAATAAGTATAGAAGACCATAACTACCCGAAATTCAATTGCAAAAGAATTATATACAATAGAATAAGAAACCTTTTATAGTAGGCAAGAGCCGACGCTGTAACCGTCGAACTCAACTGAAGGTTCCCATCCCAAAGCTTATCACCAAGCATAGAAGCTACAGTTTCTGATTTAGAGCCTTTGTTCACTTTTGCCAAACCAGGATTCTGCTCACCCTTGACACCATGCCCATCAAGCTTGGCATCACCAAGTGTAGAAGCTACAGTTTCTAATTTAGAGCCTTTTTCCACTTTTGCCAAACCAGGAGTCCCCTCACCCTTTACACCACGCTCATCAACTTTGGGATTAGCTTCTCCAATCTTAGGTGAATATTTGCCCATCGATGAATGTTTCGGAATCTCGAATCCTGGCGGCAGCTCTAAATGCATGGCATCAGTGTT
>LIEC01011209.1:0-60660 GCA_001925005.1 Drosera capensis
TGAACCGCTTTGGTGGGTAGGCATGATTACAAGTGAGTCGATTGATACTTTTGCTTTTAACCTAACCATAATTAAGAAAAGTCCGGTCTTTGCCGTTCACAACTATGTTTCAATCCTCATAAGCGAGATATTTTGTCTGGAATTTTGTAAAATCTCTGGTTATTATGAGCTGCATTATCTGAGTATCACCTGTGCTTGAGTTGGATCTCTACAAATTCGAATTTAGAATGAGAGAAAAAATATCTTTCTCTACGTCAATATGTGTTTCTTCCCCAAGGCGAGTACATGATGTTACGATCTGCAAGTTAGATTCTTAGACTAGGTGGTCCTTATTTATGAGTTTAGGAATTTTAATTTTCCATTTATATACTTGATCATTAGGGAGAAATATGATAAATTGGGGTGTAAAAAACATCTATCTCTAAAGTTCAAAATGCAACAGATGAGTCTATTTCAGAGTGAATACAAGGATCCATGTTTTGAAGCTGCTAGCGGAAAACAAGTTTGTGTTCCAGAAAAGGTTAAAAATGATTCCGTGTAGATTCGTCCCAGATTTAGTTAGGATGAATCATCTGCTGCGGTTGTTTTACCTGAACGACGCATTTATCTTTTCACGTCTGCAGGGAAGTAATCTTTTAGTCTCTTCTTCTGGGCTTTGGATTGCCTGATAATGAACTCTAGCATTTCATTCTTCCTAGAGTTCTACACTAAAGGTGCATGAGGTTTTTTCATCATGCAGTTCCATGGAATCTCTTCATGAAACACCTGAGACTTGAGTCCTTGACACACATGTAATCATTGGTTTGCATCCCAGATTAAGGAAGAACATAACCTGCTGCTCCACACCACCAACACTTTAAGGGAACCTACTAACTCCTTTTCCACTTCAGGCACCTAACTGTATGGAGAGTGTAGTATCCCATCTATAGTCACCCCTTTGTCATGACTGATGCAGCAATTTCTGTATTAGGTTCTGAATGAATACACAAACTTGGTTTGGTCAAATACCAAATTAGGCAGACCCAAGGACCCGAAAGTAGTATTTTTCTCAAATAGATCCAATGGTAGATTGCCCCGTGAAAAAAGAAAAATAGTAATAGAATACAGACTAAAATTAGGAGTCAGCGTCATGCATTCTCAGGTAAATAGGGGCACTTTTGTCCACCAAAAAATCTATACAGATGAGAGTTCGAGGCTGAGACTCTGTGAAAATGGTGAATGATTTGAGGTGAAAATAATTATATTTCCTGAATTTTTTCAGGAATAGTAGCTATCCAAGATGAAGGATGCAAATTAGCAATGGTTCTTTTATCTCTTGCATACTGAGGTTGATGTTCTTGAAACTCTGCTGTTTTTGTTGCAGTGGTCGTCGGAGAAACAGCTAATTTTGCTGCTTATGCATTTGCGCCTGCTATTTTGGTCACGCCTTTGGGTGCACTTAGCATCATTATCAGGTAGGCGATCATCACCTCTATTTTCATACTTCCCTTCATTCATTTATGGTATATTTGTCAGACAGATCAAAAGAAGTAAAACAAATGAATGAAGTAGAATATGTCAGAGAAATAAGTGATGACATTTATGAATTTGAAACGTGTTTTCACTGCTGATAGGCATCTTTCCTTGTAGCGCCGTGCTAGCACGTATTATTCTAAAGGAAAGGCTACACATTTTTGGGGTGGTTGGCTGTTTGTTATGTGTTGTGGGTTCTACGACCATCGTTCTTCATGCTCCGGCTGAACGTGAGATCGAATCTGTAACAGAAGTCTGGAATCTAGCCACTGAACCTGGTAAGTTAGGTTGTTTGTGGCACTAAATTCCAACATCTCTTTTCCTTGAGAGTTTACATTGTAATATTATTCTGCAGGTTTCCTCTGTTATGTTCTGTTGGTGATGGTTGCCGTGTTTATACTCATTTTCCATTTTATTCCACTATATGGACAGACACATATACTGGTGTATATTGGAGTTTGTTCCCTTGTTGGCTCTTTGTTGGTATGTATGTCTCGCCATGTCAACTAGTGCACGCTTGATTACTCCTTATTGAATTGGGTAACTTTTGTCAAGTGTGGTTTTTACAGGTCATGGGTGTTAAAGCTCTCGGGATTGCTCTGAAATTGACGTTGTCTGGAATGAACCAACTTGTATATCCTCAAACATGGGCCTTCACTTTGATCGTGGCTGGTTGCGTCGTGATGCAAATAAATTATCTGAATAAGGTTGTTTTCTTTTGAGTTTTGTTTGCATTAATATTGGATTCATCAATTCCTTTTTTTGCCTACTGTCCATGAACTTTGTTATGTTCACCACTTCACCTTCATTTTTCTGCTGTATGGGGGAAAACACTAGATAACCACTGGGTGATTGTTCTAGACTTTGTTTTGACTTCTGATGAGGGTCAAGCTATCACACAGGCGAAGCTCTATCATGTGACTATGCTGGAGCAAGTGGTGTAAATATAACTGTGTATATGTGTATTTATACAGTTCCCATGCCGATTATCGTACATTCTTTTTATGCTTGCAGGCCCTTGATACCTTCAATACTGCTGTTGTTTCTCCCATTTACTACGTCATGTTCACATCCTTGACTATATTGGCAAGTGTAATCATGTTTAAGGTGACATTTCTATCTCTTTTGCAATGTTTTGGAGAGGCACTTGCTTAGCTATAGTCTCTGATCTGGATGGTGGATAAAGGCGGTGTGTTTGTATGTGGCCTGGCCTTGTACAAGCATGCTTGATGGAATAAATTGTAGCTTCCTCTTGAAAAGTGAAACTGCACCCCTGATTCTTCTGTTTTCCCAAACTTGGTACACATGTTTTTTCAGGGAGTTGTGCTTTGTTTGTTTTCCACAGGAAAGAGATCTTACCAGCTCTGCCGAAAGTTATAGAAATAAACATTATAAAATTAAATAAAATAACAGAATACAGGACGACAAAGAAGTGGCTCGGCTAGCATTTGCTTCTGAATTGAACTCCAAGCATGCTTTTAGTTGTTGGTGTGTGGTGCCAGTTGTGTTGTTTCATGTTCCTGCATAGTTTTCACCTTTGAATTTATGGTGGATCAGCTCATTTCTAATGGGGCATGATGATTTTCATTTGCAGGACTGGGATAGGCAGAATCCAACACAAATCGTCACTGAAATGTGTGGTTTTGTTACTATCCTTTCTGGAACTTTTCTTCTCCACAGAACGAAAGACTTGTCTGATAGTATGTTTTCCACTTCTCTTTAAGAAGCTTTGTGTAGAATTATCAGTCCATTAGTCGGACAATCGTTTCCAGATTGTCTTGGTCGTGAGTCATGTATCGGTGGAAAAGTTGTCCTGCTCTACAGGACACAATCGCAAACCAAATTCTCCCTCTCTTCCAGATCTTGCTTTAAGCTGAAGGAGGCTTTGTGTCAGCTTTCCTTTAAATATGACTATTACAATGGGTGTATAAAAAAAGAGGGAGGGGACGTGGATCTTTGGTTGAGGTCCCTTTTTAATCGTCCCTGATGAGTCTTGTGTATGCAGGTCTCTCTACCTCAATGTCCATGAAACTGTCCAAGCACGATGAACAAAATGGCTTTGATGATGCAGAAGGCATACCCTTGAGATCTCAAGACTCATTGAGACCTCCCATGCAATAACAGATCCTTGCGCTGTCCCAACAGATATTCTTATATATAGGGAAAGCAACCTGGATGAAGAAAATCACATGCCAGTCCCGGTTCTTCCCTCATTCTTTTCCCTGGATATAAAGATATACGCACTCACAGTTGGCAGGAGAAGGCATGGTACTGGCACTTGCTTGCCACCTCGTACCCCTTTTTTCGTTCGCTGTGATATTTGTTCCTAGATGTCCGGGAGATCCCAACGTATTTTTTGACGAAATGTTGATGTGTAATAGTTGATGATTCATATTCCATATAGATCAGTGAAATGATAGCAACATTCCTCTCTTTAGTAAATGTATGCCTACCTTGTCTGGGCACATAAACCTGCTCGAGTGCAGTTAACACCATAAGCATCATTGAGGTTTTGGTCAATTTCACCGTGTTATGGATCATCTTTGGTCGATTGTCGGAATGAAAACTTGGCTAGTTCTGATATTCTGATCAAGGGACATTGAGAGTTGACAGCAGGGAGCAGAATTCTGATCATCCATATTAAGAGATCATCAGGATCATGGAAGGATTTGGGCTTTCTCCCAACCACCAGACATTATAACTACACATACCCAGAGAATGAAGCCATCATGCGAAGAAAAAAAAATTGAGAAACCAGCTCTCATAAAATGAAGGCGTACATTATAACTACACATGCCCATAAAATGAAGGCATCATGCGATGAAAAAAAAAAAATTGAGAAACCAACTAATGAACCATACAGGAGATTTAGAATAACATTACTGCTTCTGCATTAGATCATCTAGCAAAGTGTACTCACCAAGAGTCCACAAGAATCACTGAAATCGACCAAAAAAGGTAATGTACATAATCAATGTCAAGAGTTACATACCAACCTGCAGTTTATCCTAATATCAAACTGTAGATCGTTAGACTCGACGACATGATATCATAAGTTAATTTCTTCCCTACACATTCATCAGCATGGACTCAGCATTTAAGAAATGAACCGACGTTATATGTTTGCAAGCAACTTTCCCAAATCCTTTTAACTCCAAACTTGATGCCGTGGCTATTTAGAAACTCATAGAACTCTTCTCCCTTCTCTTGTCCATATCCCGTTAGAATTCCAGCATGCTCGATATGCTCATCTGTTCCTATCTCCAATTTCGGTTTTAAGATTGCACCGCCTAAAGTCTCAAAATCAGCACACATTTTCATGGTAACAACCGCAACATCTTGAAAGTCGTCCAGCTTCTTGCATATCTCTTTATCAAAACCTATTGCATCAGTACCGTAAGCTCCCACCTTACAAAACTTTGATTTCTCCTGAAAACATAGAGAAAATGGAGAATATCGTTGTTTATTGCTCCATTATAGGAGAAAATAGTGGAGCTTGATGTAAGTCACAAAGGTTTATTCTCGACGTAAATTTTGTTATGTTTTTAATTTATTCATTGATATGTTATAAATTTGTTATGTTTTAGTTTTTGATTTATTAACTTATCCCACTAAATTTGTTACTATGTTTCTATTTAGAAATTTTCCCCAATTTTTTTTTAAAAAAATCATAACTCATACAACACCGAAAAAAAACCCATCACATATAATTTAATTTTTCACACTCTCGTCTCTCATTTTTCTCCTTTCCTATCCGTCATCACCCCTCTACCCCTCCCCCCTCTCGTGTGCTATAGTTATATTTTGATAATAAATTATAAAGACATGGCTTCAATCATGAGCGAAAAATAATATCAAAATAAAACTCAGTTAAATTTGATTTTAAATTTTACATTAGATATAAATATAGTTATAGTTATCAGGTCAGTATTTTATTTATTTTTTTAATTATTTAGGTTTAAATTGGATTAATTGATCAATGAATACACAATTAATTTCAAATTAATTTTATTTTATTATAAAATATAATCAAACATTCAAATGATAATTATATAATTAATATGAAAATCATTTTTTAATATCAAATAATAATAATATATATATATTATAATTGTAATTGGTGTAATTGCAAATTTGTGTGAGTGGCCAGCCACATGAACTTCAGGAAAAAAAAGTCCACTAAACAAATAAAGAGAAAACCCATCTTCAATCCCTTGAACGCCGACGCAACCGGAATCCGATCAACGAACTCCAAACCAAACAAGCAACGCAACGCTCACCTCGCCGCTCCTCCCCTCTCTTCTCTCTCCTCCCCCACCGTTGTCGTCGCCGTCTCCGCCGCACGGTGGAGCTCCGATCACTTGTTTCCGATCAAATCGGAGTCGAAGAATGGAGAGGCGAAGTGTGATGGTGTGGGCGGTGGCGATCCTGTGTTTCGTCGTGCTCATGATCGTCACGCCCGCGATTCGTCAGGCGGAGTCATATCACGATTTCGCCGATCAACGCGAATTCCTCGGTATAAAACTTTGCTTTCACTAACCCCAAGTATAAAAGTGCGATGACAATTTGTCATTTTGGGCATAGATTTTTTCTCTCTTTTTTTTGTCGCTCCTGTTCGAGGAATCAGTTTCCTTGCAAAAAGTTGTGGAACTGCTTGGGTTGTGGTGGTTATAGTAGCAATGGAGGTGTATTTGGGTGATTGAGATGGTAGGGTTGTATCATTTGAATGGGGAATGCACTGCTAGGTGAAGTTTATCAAGGTGCCGGCGAGGTATATGACTGGAAGGAAATTGGAACATTTCTTTCGTCTGAATTCGGCGGCCTGAGTAGGAAAAATGTTATAAGTTTCCCCACAGTTCACCTTGGATCTATGGTGTTCGAGAGGCTGTAGCACTATTGGATCTTGTTAAAGAGACTACATTTGGTCTTGTCCAATCAGCTTGTTCAACTTGGTTGCTATTTTCTCAAATTTTGCGATGTAATACATGTTCCTTCTATTTCTCCAAGCAAAGCTCTTCATATTGCTATACCAGGGATTGCTGTACATTGTTAGGTACATATTGTATGTCTTTGTAGCTTGTAATTCTTGTTGTCTCTTTCATTATTTTAACAATATCCGCAATCATGAACTGAGCCGCGGGGTTTCTTGTATTGTGGGCATTTTTGCTAACATTGGTCTTGGACTGCATGAATGCCGTGGCCATTTCGACTTTCAATTTGTCTAGTATTTTAAACTAGTTGTATAACTTGTATTGTGAGCTCGTTTACTGTCTTGATTTCTACTTTTATGATATCATTGTTCCATTTTCCACAGGAATTCCAAACTGTCTAAACGTAATCTCCAACTTTCCATTTCTCGTTGTCGGTCTCGTGGGGTTGATTCTTTGTTACCGTGGAAACTATTTCCAGCTAAGGTCTGGCCTGGTTTGTGTTCTCCTGTCTCACTTTGATGGATCATCTTGATATAGTTCATGTGTGATGAAATTAATGATTTATTTGTTTGATGTTTGAACAACTGCAGTTTGCAAGGTGAACTGTGGGGATGGACTTGCTTTTTTATCGGTGTGATGGCGGTTGCATTTGGGTCCGGTTACTATCATCTCAAACCAAATGATGCCCGTCTAGTTTGGGATCGCCTTCCAGTAAGTTTGTTATGCTGATCCATTCGCAGTTGAACTCATTTCGTGCTTCTATTACTTTCTCGGAACATTATTGCCATTTGTGAGTGACACACACTTAATTGCGATGATTTTGTTGATAGATGACTATCGCATTCACCTCGCTCGTTGCAATATTTATCATTGAGAGGGTTGACGCAAGAAAGGGAACACTCTCCATCATTCCACTTCTTTTGGTAGGCGTCATCAGCATTATGTATTGGAGGTCAGTCCTGTACTTACATTGTCTCAGTTGCCTTCTTTTTTGTGCAAAGGCAGATTCTCTCCGTGTATTGTTATCGTTCACTTGGGTTAAATAATGGAGTTCTCATGCAGGTTTTTTTTTATTGGATGACCTTCGCCCCTAAGCCTTGGTGCAGTTTGTTATTGTTCACTTTGGTTAAATAATGGAGTTTTCGTGCAGGTTTTTTGATGACCTTCGCCCCTATGCCTTAGTGCAGTTCGTGCCATGTATCGCCCTTCCTTTGATGACTATCTTGTTGCCTCCAATGTATACCCATTCCACTTACTGGCTTTGGGCTGCAGGTCTGGCTTCCAGCACCATGAAGCTTTCTGATTCATTGCCAAATAACTCGGTCAGTGATTGACCTGTTATTGTGTCTATTTCTGCAGTTTTCTATCTTTTAGCTAAGATTGAAGAAGCAGAGGACAAGCCAATCTACAAGTTGACCCATGAAATTGTTAGTGGCCATACTCTGAAGCATTTGTTTGCGGCAATGGTCCCTGTGTTCTTGATTCTCATGCTTGCGAAGAGAAGTATTGAAACAAATAGGTATGTGCTCCTGGACCCAACCGGAAACCTGGATACCTTTGACCCTGCTGCAATGTGGTTTAGTTCCTATGATGTATAGGCTGTGATTGCTAGTTGCTCGTTTGTACTATGTTATGATAGTAGCTCCTTTCATTTTGCTAATGCAGGATTAGCTTGGCCAAGCATTGGAAAATTTCATGGGTTAAACTAAGAGCAGATGGGTTCAAGGCGGAGACTGTCACCTACTCGAGTGTCCCGGATGAGGAGTCGCAATGATTTGACTCCTGTGTGTAAATGTTATAACAGGACAAATGACACTGATCTTCTGATCATTAGGCAGATGCTTATACCTCATGCTTAGACTATAGAGTCGTTTTAACTCTCGACCACATGTATATGTGCTTTTCAAGCGTCGCCGCAAATGTATAGACCTTCTTTATGAGACATTTTGTCCACAAATACTTCTATAGTCTGGGATGCCACTCTCTTTTAATCCTGCTCCAGCTGCGAGCTGCCACACTCTTTTTTTTTTTCTTCTTTTTTTTGAGGGGAAAAAAAAAGGAACTTTGTCCGTAACCATCTAAGATGCCACAAAAAGGATAAAAAGCGAGATTGTAGAAGGGAGATGAGAGGATCGTGTGATTTCATTTCATCTCCAGCGCCACCCTAAATGGCCGTCGTCGCCGCCGCACAATCCACACGCGCCACCTTCTTCTTCCCTATCCTCTCCCCCACTCGCTGGCGCAGCATCACCTCGAAATCATGCACCTCTTTCACGTGCGCAATGCGTTCACACGAGCCGAATTCGCCGTCACAGAGCAGACGATCGGTCTCGATCTCTCTCGTGCTGCTCCAATCGCTCCTTTCTCTCCCTCGAGGTGAGCTGAAATGAATCTCTCGTTTTGTGTTGTTTAGTTTTGTGAGAGATTGGCGATGGAGAATGGTGTTGGTTTGTGACAATTTTGTTGATTGGTTTTGGCAGATGCTGCGGCGGCGGAGGGTGGAGTGTTTGATAAATATATCAAGAGGTGCTACTTCTGATTCAGCAATCTATATTTTCGCTTGTGTTTTCTAGAAGTGTGAGTTGTCTTGATTGTTTCAGAAACTTTTGCGGTGTTTTTGGTTATGTGATAGTAGTACTTTCTTTGAAGTTGAAGCAATGCATGTTTGTTCTAAGTTTGGAAGATTGGAACAAATAGGACCGATGATTTATAGGGGTTCACTTATATTTGGCATTGGTGTTTTACCTTTTTATATGTTATACCACCTTGGTTGTAGGTTTTGTGGGAGATTTATCCGGTGCTGTACATGAAATTGCTGGAATATTGTAGTATGTAGTTGCATAGCTGCAATGGAGAGGTTGTTTATTTCATGAGGAAGACATTTTTAACAAAAGTGTACTCCACGGGAATAAATATAGATGGATAACTTCTCGGTTTTGCATTGGTGCATGGCAATGATTCTGTCGATAGATTGCTCTTAATGTTTCATTTTATAGGATGCAGATCGCCTGCAGTACAAATTTCTTTCTGTTGGTGCTGTACAGGTTTTGTGCCATTGGATTTTTGTTTTCCCAGATTATTTTAGCTGCAGATTTCATCCAATGGTGAAAAACTAATTACAAAACAGGTTCTGTATCTTTCCTACAGCAGGCGATCCCCTGCCCATTTTATAATGCTGCCGAATATTTTTTTTGCCCTCCTTGACTCTGATCTTTATGCAACTTTCATGAGATGCAAACAGTTGTTGAGTTTACACGTCTGTATTTTTTCATTCCCAATGTTACTATCATACTCCGTCCTTCTTGATAGTGTATGCGAATCAGGAAAAAGCTTGACCCGTTGGAGTCATATCTGCCGGCTGTTGTATTGACTCAGTTTCAAATTAAGGACTTGGGTAAACTGCCTTCTTGCTCAGCCATTAAAGCTTATTTCATTATCTTTTATGGGATTGCTCTGGTTGTTTATTCTGTGATGGTTTAAGGATGTATCACTTGTCCAAAAGCTGAGAGTGGTTCACTTTTCCTGTTATTTCAGTTTCCCATTGGATTTATTTCCATGACTTCATTTGATGTGAAAAAATGTGTAAAATATGAAGGATAAGAAATATGAAAAGGTTCGAGGGTTGAGATTATTGATATAAATTAATACAATTTCCTAGGGTTGGAGGAGTGTTTTTTTGTTCATTTAATAATAACATCCGCTGGCTGGCTGATTAAACTCGAATGAAACAGTCTACAGTTAAATCTTGGAGGACTCACTTTCTCCTTGGTACCAGTTTTCTCTTATTTCTTCTTGGCCATAAACTAGCGAAGTTATTTGATTTCTTTTTTTCGTTTTGTTCTGATGCTACTAAATTCCTACTCTTAATCTCATTATGATAGAAGAAACATAGGAGTGTAGAACTTGGTATTCCTTCTACTTGAGTTCAGGATTCTTGTGGTTTGGGTTGACAAATATGTAGAAGCTGCATCAATGAGCAGAGCTGTCCCACTAGGTCATTGTGAAGGCCTCACTGCTGATAGCAAAATCACAGTCAATTCCGAGCTATATTTGTTGCATAATTGTGGAATCTTTTCTCCTTGGTGGTTTGTGCTAGCGTATCATGGGATTTGTAGTAGAAGGGTCAATTCTAGATCAAGACGATAACTGAAGCACACTTTACCTGAAAGGCCGGACTGAACGGCCATCTCTTTCTGAATGCAGAGAAAAATTTGGAGATCAACAATCCCCAGTATGCTGCTTGCAGAAATCTATTGCGTTCTGGTGCTGCAGCATCTTTTCGTGCAAATATTCGAGCTGTAAGTTAATCTCCCAATAAAATTATGTGATTCTTGGCCATCCCACAATGTGCCACTTCGTTGTGCATCTCTGCACAATCTACAGCTTCTATTACAGGTTGCTCAGTATGCATCTGTTGATGGCAAGGGTAAAGCTGCTTTTGAGGATGTTGATCAATGTCTCAGGTAGCTCCAGATCCTTGAGTGCTAGGTTTTTTTCCCTGTGGTTTGAATAATCATGTCTACCCATATGTGAGTTGAGAAACAATAGCATTCGGTTTGATGAATGCATCCTAGTGAATGACGGTGCACCCTTCTCTGTACTCGTTTTTGTTTATTGAAGAGCGCTGGAAGAACTTGATTCTTTGCTTCTGCATGCTTCGAGAAATGATCCCCAAGCATCAGTCAAGTTAATGAAAGGGCAGATCGGGTTGGCTCTAAATGCATTGGACAGGTAATTCGCTACATCTCCTTTGCATGAATAAAGATTTGCATCTTCTTCTCCGAAAGATGAGTAACCATGGGATTAAATCGTAAATGTTCGTTTATTTTACTATTTACTAATGAAGATTGTATGCAGTCTCCTTCGAACTGTCCCAGCTGAGATGCTGGATAAAGGGAAGGCTATCGCTGATGCCTATCGTGCCCCAGAGGATGATACACAGCTTGATGGCGATCTGGACCCAGAGCTGAAACAATTGGAATCCATACTATGAAGTTCCCCTGTTTTCTTGAACAGTTTCGGCTTTGTAAGATAATTTGGAATTGAGTGTATTCTTTCCCCTAAGTTCAGTCAAAGTCATGCGATGATTTCCGAGCAAAATGAGATTCGCTTTTCTTTTGCATAGCATTCTACTCTATGTAGCTACTCTAGTATTTGATATAAAAGGTTGAATATGTGATCTTCAGACTTGCATATATACTCAAAGTTCGCATTTTCAAGTTAAGGTATCAGATAGCATTCACCATTAACTACTTCCAGAATTCAGCAGACAACGTAGCCTCTTCGAGCAAAGAGTCTCTCGGGCCGGCTGACTTGACAGTAAATTTTGTGCATGGTAAACTCAGTACAAGGTGAAGAATCACAAGCTGAACCAAACAAATATCTACTACTACAGTCTCATCAAACCTCCATCGGCTGTAACAGTGATAAAAAAGCTGACTCAAAAAAATTGGCACACCACTTTATTAACTGAGACAGGAATCATATAGACTCAAGCTTTACAAAGAAAGCTGTATGCTGAGACGCACAACTTTAATACCCTCGAGTTCAAACTAGTACAGTACACAACAGGCAACAAAATGTGGAAAAAGAATGACCAAGAATATAACTCCCACATACACCTGAATCACTGCCCCAAAAAAATACCAAGACGACTCCATGAAACAATCGGACCAAAAAATGAAGACGACCAATAGCAAAACACCAATCCAAAATCGCAAAACTTGAGTAAGGTACAATCCTGAAAAGCCAGATGCATATCTGGAGACCGTCAAAACCTGCATGTGCAAGCATCAAGTGCTTTAGAAGAAATGGAAACAATTCATAACAGGATAAACCAGAAATGACAACAGGAAGTTGCGCACTACCTTAGAGAAAAACGGTCTCCTTTTCAGCAGTCCGATTCTTCCCATGCAATGAGAATAAATACCAGTATAAATATACAGCCGATGTAATGAAAAGTGACCAGGACATCGGCCATATCATGTTCTTGAAACAAATGAAGCAAAAGCATTGGCATGTGCCGGAGGAAGGGAAGTTAAAATGGGCTGCATTTGTTGCCCATAGAGAGACATCAGATGCGAGAACACCCTGCTGATGAAGGCTTTCACTTCATCGGTTTCGACTGGGGATAATACAACTTGCGCAAATACACTCATCAGATCAGGGACTAGCGACAACATCTGCACCACATATCAAGATAAACATAGTGATTAAAAACAACAAACGGAATAAAGCAAGAGAGCTGTTTGAGTCACAACAAAGCACTGCCATGTCATACTCTTCCCAGGATGAAATCGGCGCTCGATCTTCACACAATACTTACTCAAAGGCCCCAGTAATATGAGATTTTACAAAAGGAGCAAAATGAAGTCCTGACAAATTACAAGTGCGTGTATTCCTCGCGTGGGATCCTAATGAATTGCATCAAGGTCTGACTCCCCGGACTGATGTTCACCAGTGAGCGCTTGGCTCACCTCATATTTCGTCAATTCGAATTGCAACCTTCTTTGCCTCTCTCCATACAACATCTCCCCTCTGATTGATAGATTTAGAGTATCTATCACCAAAATCACTAGAAGAAATGAAGTTTGTTGGAAGTCAAGATCAGTGTACCTGAGGATTTGACGACAATACGAGACCACAAATACAACTATAGACAGCCATAGATTCCTCCTGATCTTCTTTTAGGGGAAGAACTTTCAGGAACACAGGAAGAACCTGAAAAAAAGTTCTGATGGATAAGAACTTGATACTCTTCCCGCAAGAATGGAATAAATGTAAGGCTCACCTGGTTCAAAGGGATAGCTTCAGGGTGGACCATGATCATCCTAGCCACAGCACCGGCTGCATTATCCCTCACAGCATTGTCAGGTTCAGATTCACTAAAGAGTGGAGAGAGTCCCCTCAAGATGTCTACATAGTATCTGATAACGTTTGAAAGCAAAACATTATAATGATGAACAGAATAACTTAGCAGAGATCTAGAGCCCCAAATTGGCGAATTCAACAGCCAAGTCACATATGACTGATGACTTCAAGAGCATGATTGTCTCCATTATCCACTTATAACCCTTTTTTAAGAGAAAATATCAGTGAACATTTACAAGTAAAAGTGAAAACTTTTAACAGATTACAGAATAGGAATAAGATACCTTAAGGTTGCTTCACCACCGTTTTTGCACAGCTCCCCAACACAAAAAGCAGCATTTCTCCGATTCGTCGCCTCTGAGGAAGCTAATTCTTTCAGTACAAGGGGCATCATTGTCTGCAAACATGATAAACCCATCTTAGAACTCGTTATAAACACATGAATTCTGCACCAGAAAGGGATTGAAGCGATGAAATAAATTAAATGCAATGAAGTTCTTTGAAAGACAAAACTCCAATTCAAGGTTCCTTTCTCTGTAAAGAAAGTCACCGAAAGCTAATTATTCCACAACTCTTGATAATATAATGAGCCAATGCCCCAAAACCTCTATTCTAAGATTAGAACCACTTGCATAAATCTTGACAGTAACAATGAAGTTTATGTGCCAACACTTTTGGCCTTGCACACAGGAGAAAAGTTGAAGGCCATTACCTCAATGTAGCCAGCTATAGGTGCACCCATGTTTTGAGCAACTTCTGCAAGAGATGCCACAACCATCGTGCGATCTTGTGGGGGCCGAGAAGCTTTCTGCAAATAAACATAAAGACAAGTTGTGATATGCAAAGACTAGAGAAGCATGAACAAGGATGGTAAAACACAAATTCAGTCGCTGACGTACAGAAAATTTCATGAAGGGCCCAAACCACTTGGAGAAAACAGGAGCAAAGTGAGGACCCATGCACTTGGCAAATGCAGGAAGCAGGTCCGACACGGCATCCATCAATATTTCATCGTGCTCGGCATCATCCTCGTCTGCCTCACCATCGGACTCTACCAACTGGCAAGCTGATTCTTCTTTCAGCAATACCAGTACTGCTTCAATAAGCTGAGACATATCTAACAGAAAGAAGAAAACCAAGCATAGAATCAATAAGTCACTGTTGCACTGAAAATCTTGTCACACCATGAAGTCTGAAAGTTCGGCTAATTTCATACTAACAGGGTTCTGCAGCTGCAAAGCCAAAGGTGTTCACTATTTCTGCAATGCCTATACAAGCTTGTGCAACAACTTCCTTGTCGTCGTCATCGGTCATGGTCTTGATAGAAATATTCATCACAGTATCTGAATCATAAGAGAGAATGTTAATTCAATAGAGGCAGCAGATAGCATGCAACAAATACTGATCCATATCCAGAATTTTAGGCCTACCAAGAACTTCTTTTGCCTTTGCTGGACCTTCCTCCAAGCCAAAAGTAAAGAAACACAGCATTAGCATACCTAACCAGAGGCTTCATAGATAAGAAACAATATTCTTCAACATCAACATGCCTACTTTTATAGTGATGTAAAAGAAGATTCAAAGACAAGAAAACCACATAAACAAGAACAAGCTAGCAAGTGTCCAAACCCTAGAGTAAGGGTAACATACTTCCTTTTCTTGCAATCAAGGTAATGGGAGTAAAAAATTAATCTAAATTTCCTCTTCTTGCATTCTTTGTTTTTTAGGAGTAACATAGTGAGTTAGTTAACCAAGGTGCAACACAACTCAGATTTTGTAGAAGCTAAGCTTCGAAAGCAACTTAAATAAAGCCAATTTGTCTGGTATAACTTTAGATACTATCACACAAAATAGTCAACTTAAATACCACCAATTTTATGTACACCCAGAGATCTTCCACTAACTCTTCCACTTTCACATGACAACCAAATACCATGTAACATTACAATTCTTCAGCAACACATGTAAAGAAGAGGTAAGCTCATCAGTGATCAGCCACAAGGTTAGCAGAGGGGGAAGGAGAAGAGATATGCGGGCTTACAGAACAACCCTGGAACACTGCCTCTGTTGCGGTCAAAATATCTGTAGTCAGAGGTTACATGGTAAGAAAGAGATCAATGTAAATAGACCACCTAGGATATAAATCTGCCATCAAGAATCCTGATTCATACAAGATGGAACCGTGAACTGAATCCGCATGCTAATCTATGGAGCAGAAAATGCAATCACTAAAGCTAGAAGATTCCAATAATCAGTTATTTATTACAAAGTTCAACATTGATTCATGGAGATTTAAGGGCTACACCACGAAGGCTATAATTTCTGTTCAGTATGAGGTCTTTGATGTGAGTTTTTAAAATTATTATTATAAGGACAAAAAGGTTCCTCGTTTCGTTGTAACAGGTGCAGAGAAAACTCTTAGCTTCTTAAGATTCTTTTTCCTTTTTCTTTCTCAAGTTTACATAATTTAGACTGCTGAATAACAATAATCAAGAAAATAATCAGCAGAATCAACAAAAGCTAAGATATGGCAACACAAGTAAGAACAAATAACCGTCCCTAATTATCAACCTTCTATTGAGGGAAACACGGAAAGATCTAGAAGAGGCTGAAGTAGAACAAGTACTCACGTTTGAGAGCAATAATGGCCTGAAGCCTAACATCTTCATGAAAGTAACTTGAATGTCTCAATAAAATTTTCAGTGTCTCCTCCAAATAGCTTAGATAAAGTCAAGGCACAAATAGAGAAGCAATGGATTTATTTTAGTTATTCACAAAGAACGTAAAGCATGATTGATGAAAAAGGATACGGTGCATAAAAACTTTTGGTATGAAGGGCGAATTGACCAAGAGCCTGAGTAGCTGCTGCCTTTTCATCCAAAACTCCTGTTCTAACACTAATGTTCCTAACTCTAGGTTCATCATGAGCTTCATCATCTGAGGACACTCCACCAAATCCACTAACATTTTCATCACCATCAGGCTCATCAATATCGATAGCAGAGCCATCATCAAGATTGCACGAGGAGAATACCAAGGGAACAACAAGCGGAAGATACTGCATATCACGATTTTATAATAAGTAGCATATAATAAGAGTAACAAAAAGAAAAAAAAATAAAATTGAACATCTGTACCTGAGCAAAACCATCCCCCAGAATTTCAGCCATGTTGCTGAAAAATCCATGGGAATATTCCCGAAGTTCACTATATTCCAACTTGAAACCCTGATACCACACAAAAATGCGCCCCCAATGTAGATCAGAACATCATCAGTATCATGGTGAAACTTAAGCACATAATAATCGCAATACTTACAGTAATTGCTGCTTCTATGTAGGGTGGCAAGATTGGCTCCATCCTCTCCCTGCCAACAGACATCGCTACAATTCCCACCAGCTCTGTAGCTCTTGCTCTAGAACAGAGCAAGAGCTACAGATTATTATGTGAGTACCTCCGGAGTCTGGCTCCGGCGTCTCTCGTTTTCATATCGCTCGAATTTAGATATTCAATTGGATGAATGGACGAGAATCCAATGGATTGAGTGAGTACTACGACAACTACAATTTTTTTTTTTTTGAAACCCACGCATGTGAAAAAGGATGTGTGTGACATCCAGATATAAAACAACGATTTAAATTACATAATATAAATAAATAATTAATATTTAAAATATTATGTTTTAATATTAATTATTTATTTATATTTTGTTTACATATAAATAACGACTACTACAACAAAAATTCATATCATAAGATAAAAAAAATGAAATATATGTGATCTTATTTATAATAAAGGAGCGAGTAGTAAATCTAAAAAAAATTGATATCTCAGTTTTCTGTTAGCACATAGATAATGAGGATGCCAACAAACATGTTTTATTACGTTGGTTGGCTTGCCTCAAACTCTATATCTCTTACAAGGAGATCAATTCTTCCATTTTTAGAACAGCTCTTCCTCATCCTTCTTGTCTTTCTTGTTCATGCTACAATCGAACATTTTGCTCGATCTTCTTTTCTTTTGTATCTTTGTTGGTGAATACAGGCCAGCCAAGGAGATCACCATCGCCACCTGACACTGTCAACATATCCGAAGATTGATTGATTGAATGATTCCGACGATTTAATAATTTCTCAACATGTACAAAACGTATCACCATTTAATAATTTCCATAATAAAAAACAACAACAATTTGGTGTAATTGTTAAGATTACCCAGACAAAGCTCACTAGCTCAACAAGATCATAAAATTCTTTCTAGCCATGAAATCTCTTCTAACAAAATCTCTTCCTCGCTGCATCTCGGTTTGTAACCCTTTCTCACAACAACCTATTTCAATTGAAAATTTCAATCATAATCATATATTAACAATGACATTTTACGCTCTCCTAATGCATTGCAATTCTGTCAATGGCGAAATTGACCGAGTTTGTTTCTTCTCGTGCATTTGCATTGTGATTCTATCAATGACGAAATTAACTTAAGTTGTTACAGTTGTAACGTCGAAGAATGAGATAACGATGTTGATATTTGCAGGGCAACAGGGAAGAAGATCAGAGCCATGGCGGAATCGGCCGCCGCGGCGGCGATCTTTCTCCGACCACTCCAGGCAGCAGCGGCCACCGCGGCCGCCTCCACGAATCAACCCTCGGCCGCTCCACCTCGTTCCTAACCCAAACCCTAAGCCGCCGCAGCCACACACCAACCCCTTCCTCTCTCCACCGAACCCTAAGTCGCCGGAGCCAGACTCCGACTCCAACTTCATCCTCCGTCTCGTTGGCCCCGACGCTGTCTAAGCTTATGAGTAACGGCGGAGTCGGAGGAGGAGGGGGGAGTGAGGTGTTGGGGAGGAGTCGGAGTCGGAGGAGCACGACGCCGATCGTGTTCTCGAGGTCGATGGCGAGGCGGAAATCGATGGCGGTGAGTGAAAGGAGGCTGGAGTGTTCGCTTGAGGAGTTGTGTTTTGGGGCCGTGAAGAAGATTGCGGTTAAGCGCGAGGTTATCAATGATGCTGGGTATGTTGATGATTTTTTATTATGATGATAATGGTGAGGTTTCGGTTTGGTTGACTGTTGATGTGTTTTTTATTGTTCGAATATCGTTTGGATTCTGAGTGATTTTGGGATCGATGAAGGATTGATTTGAGGATTTTGCTTGATAGGGTTGTCTTAGGCAAAAGAGTAGCCGATTTAAGAAGAGTAGAACTCGACTCTGATGATATTAGATCTGTCGAGCAGCACATAAGCATAGGTGTTGCTAGCAGTGGGTTCTGTGAGGCAATCCAAGGTTTTGTGATACCACACCATATGAATCGTAGTTTGGCTGTTCTTCTACGAGTTCGGTTATTGTGTTTGATAATGCACAGTAGAGTTCATATTCTTGCTCATACCATAAGAGTTTGATAGCATGGGGATGTTCTCTATTAGCAAGAAACTGTGTTGCACATCTAGCAGGATATCGTCCATCTGCTTGAATATAGGCCTTCGTCCTCACTTGCATAACCGCTGACAAGTGCTTTCATGGTTTTTATATGATATGCTATTGGTTGCTACAATGGCGTTTTCTGCAGCATGCGCTTGCAGTCATTGTTAGTTCTTATGAGTACTGAAAAAGTTGTCTTCAGATGCATCTTATGGTGCATATCTGTGTGATTGTAGACCCATAGGATGCTATGTTATTGATCCGGAGCATTGGCATCAGAAGATTTGAACTCTTAAGTCAAAATATGATTGATCTTCTCTAATTTTGCAGGTTGATGGTGGAGGAAGAAGAAACTGTGAAGATCAACATCAAGCCAGGGTGGAAGAAAGGTACGAAAATAACCTTTGAGGGGAAAGGCGACGAGAAACCAGGCTACCTACCAGCAGACGTCGTGTTGTTGATAGAAGAGAACAAACACCCATTGTTCAAGTGGATAGGCGATGATTTGGAGCTTGGAGTGCAGGTGCCATTGGTACAGGCTCTCACCGGTTGCAGCATCTCCGTACCATTACTGGGCGGTGGACGGATGTTGTTGAGAATCGACGACGTTATTTGCCCAGATTCGGAGAAAATCATTCCAGGCCGAGGCATGCCCAAGGCCAAAAAGGAAGGCCAACGAGGCGATTTGAGACTCAAGTTTCTGGTCATTTTTCCTACAGAATTGAGTGATGAACAACGATCCGAAATTCGGAGCATACTTGAAGGCTGTTTCTGACTCCAAGTTAGTTTGTCTAGCAACTTCTGTTCGCTCTGACTAGGTCTCGTTCATGTCCACCTCGCCGAAAATGATACATGGAATGTGTATATGGGTTCAACATTGTACTGCTTGTTATTTGGACAAAGTAAAAAGCAAATGTTCTTGCTGATTACTCTAATTTGTAGATTTGTAGTTGTCAATTGACAATTATGTCGTGTGCTTCGTTGGATGTAACGGTAAGGGCACATTATCACCTTGTCAGTGGCCGAGGAATTTCGGGTGCTTAGTTCACTACTAAGATCTCGAATGCAAGTTTTGTCTTAATGATCAAACTTTCAAGACATGGAGGTTCAGTTTACGTATATAGTCTATCTAGTTAAGGTTGTAATTGCATACTGTCATTCATCTCAGACCATTCGGTGTTGTTATTGACTTGACAATAATATCACTCAAATATATCGTCCAAAAAAAAAAGTTTAAATTTTGTTCGGATATCATATGAAAAAATCGATATACATCTAGTAGAACACCCTCCATTATCTTTATCAGAAGTTATAATCCTAACTTACTTGGATATCATCACATGACTCATCGAAATACTCCGTGTGCTTTTCCTCCACATGATTGGACTTGTATGATAAATATCAGTGTCGTGAGTAGCCCCCTAAACCCAAGGTGTGAAACCCTCCTTTACAAGTCTAATTGACCCTGCTGCAAATCCTTCGCTTTCCCACATCAAATTCCACAATGAATCATCAACTCTAACACAATCACATAAACATGAAACCTCAAATCCATTGCATTCTCATCATTCTCATCACAATCTTTCGCATATCAATCTCTCCTTGCACATCATCATCATCAAACAATGAATCAGTTTCTTCTTGTCCAATGGACTTGAGCTATGTGCAAACAATCCCATGGAACAAATCATACTGTGATGGATACATTCAATCCTCGAACACCTCGATGCCCGACTCGAGCAGCCATTGCTGCGAGACCCTTTTGAGCTTATACGGTATAGCCCTTGCCCGCCACCTCCAATCCACTGGTTTGTTCCAGTTAACGGACTTGAACACATCCGTTTCGTGCTTAACTGATTTTCAGGATGAACTTGGACGGGTTTCGTTAGGATCGGATTTGACGTCTATTTGTTTTGATCCGTTGCAGTTTGTGATCAGTTCGAATTTTTGTGCTGGTGTTGAGACTAGGGAGGACTGGTTGAGGAAGCTTGGGAATACGACTGCGTTGGATAAGAGTTGTAGGACTGATCTCGATGATCTGACGACGTGTGACGCGTGTCTTGCGGCTGGTTTCGAGGTACAGAAGAAGCTGATCGCCATTGATGGGAACGCGAATCATTCTGTTAATTGTTTCTATTTGGCGATCCTGTATGCTGCTGGTGTTGTGAATGAGTATGGTCCTTTGAGTAATGGAGTTATGACTTGTGTCTTGGCGCTTCAGTTGGTGTCTCGAGATGGGTCGTCGTGGAGCAAGACTCATGTCGCTCTTGTTTCTGGTATATCCGGTGCTGGAGGTGTTATGTTGATCTTCGTGTTTTGTTTGTTAGGATTTTGGTATTGTTGGTATGGTAAGAAATCTAGAAGGGAGGGAGGAATGCTGAGTTGGGAGTATGGTCCAGTCGATTTGGAACTTAGTGTGTCTAATACGGGGTTAATTTCGTTTGGACTCGACGAGCTCAAGAGGGCAACTGGTGATTTTTCGGAGAAGAACTTCATTGGTCGTGGTGGGTCTAGTGTGGTTTACAAGGGGGTGCTGCAGGACGGGACTGCAGTGGCTGTGAAGAAGATTCTTGATTCCGATTTTGAAGGGCGTTCTGAGTTTCGCAATGAGGTTGAAATCATAAGCAACTTGAAGCATAGGAATCTGGTACCTCTGAGAGGATGGTGTCTTGTTGATGATGGATTGGAGGATAACATGGAAGCGATGAGCGAGAGGTATCTTGTTTATGACAACATGCCGAACGGCAATCTTGATGATCATCTTTTCGCTTGCTCGAAGGGTCGGAGTGGTAACATAAGAAAGCCATTGACATGGCCTCGAAGAAAGAGCATAATATTGGATGTGGCAAAAGGGTTGGCATATCTTCATTACGGTGTCAAACCAGGAATATATCATAGGGATATCAAGGCGACGAACATACTCTTAGATGCAGACATGAGGGCGAGGGTCGCTGATTTCGGGTTAGCAAGACAAACCAGGGAAGGACAGTCTCATCTTACTACCAGAGTAGCGGGAACTCATGGCTACTTAGCCCCCGAGTACGCGCTCTATGGCCAGCTAACCGAGAAAAGCGATGTCTACAGCTTTGGCATCGTGATTTTGGAGATAATGTGTGGAAGAAAAGCCCTTGATCTGTCTTTCTCAGGAACGGCACACTCTATTTTGATAACCGATTGGGCGTGGTCATTGGTAAAGGAAGGGAAAATAGAAGAAGTTTTCGACGCTACTTTAGTGAGGATCGGAGAAAGCAGGGAGCTGAATCCGAAGGCGATAATGGAGAGGTTTGTGCTTGTCGGGATCCTGTGCTCTCATGTCATGGTTGCATTGAGACCAACGATCTTGGAAGTTATAAAAATGTTGGAAGGTGATATCGAAGTCCCTCCCATCCCTGATAGGCCTTTGCCGCTGGGGCATCCGTGTTTCTCCGAAGATTGCTCCTACACGAGCAGTTCTCGGCTGAATGTTTGATTGGGAGCGGTCGCGGTCAGCTAAGTTGATTCCTTACAGAACTTGAAGCTCCTAGATGATTACAGGAAAGAAAAAAACTAGTTAGATACTGCATGACTGGTTGTATCTGTTTTGTCCTAGGAGACTGAACATGAGTTATGTATCAAAACCAGTTTTGCTGTACATGATTGCAATAGACATTAATCTAGTGAAGTATATCAAAGAACAGTTCTGCTCCAATATCACTTTTTCTTCACATGCTTCATAGAATTGTACCGCTACATCTCCACCATTTTTGCGAGGTGTTTGATAACAGACTTGAGCAGAAAAACCAAAAAAATGTTTACAGCCAACTGAAGAAAATGATTACATGATCATGCATTCCTTCTCTAACTACGCTTTTGTGTGTGGGAAAGATATAAATACGAGCTCGATGGCTGCCTATGTTTTCATATGAGAAAAAACATCATACATATGTTTATGGATTTTTTTTTATCAATTTAATAGGTCTTAATTTTTAAATTTATTATCAAAAAATCACATCTATTTTAGACGAAACATATCACTCAAAACATACTCAAACTAACATACTTTCTTCATCTCAAAATAATTAATATAACATTTTCACTATATATATTTATCGATATTAAATATAACTCGTTTAATTATTTCATAAAAAATCATTTTATTAAAAAATTATCATAAAATATTAACTACGTTAATTTCAACCTACAGCCGCACAAGCACCCATCCCGAGGTCAAGGGTTTCTCCACTTCGTCATCATCAACCTCGTCGCAGCTCTACTCTTCAGCATCGACCATCCCCACTCGAATCAGTACATTTCTAACCTCGATCTCTCGATTCGATTTGATTGGATTCCTCATCGCAATTCGACACAAAAACCTTACTGATTCGATTTTGCATCGCAGTGATTCGAGTTCGTTTGATTCGATTCTGAACTGTAAATTGATGGCGCGGGACGTGTCTCGATCGAGATCGAGATCACCGGTGTCGTATCGGCGTGGGAACAGGAGGAGTAGAAGGGAGAGGAGCCGGTCTCCTTTCTATGAGTATTCTCGTAGCAGGTGATCCCGTTCATACTATTCTCTCGCCTTATCATCATCGTGGCCGTGCTATCGTCTGTTTCGTTGTTGAGTGTGTTGGCTGGAACTTTCCTGGATGTGTGATGTGATAGGTGATCGGTATGCGGTGTTTTGGTTGGTGGTTGTGATGCGATAGCGTGTTGATTGTTCGATTGGTGTGGTGAGAACTGATGGCCTGTAGGCTGTATGTGAATCGGAAGACTAGAGAGAATTTAGGAATGAGAAGGTTCAAGTGTTTGTGTATTGTCTAGGCTGATATCGTTATAATACCGATAAAATTTAGAGCTTCTGGTAGAGTTGATTACTGTATTAGTTTATCATAACATGTGTAATTAGTGGTGATGAGTTTGAAGTAATGCAACCTCCATGTTTATATTAGCATGTGTGCCTATGGTGACTCTTGAAGCGCGGTGTGTTCTTCTATAGATGAATTATCAGCTTCAGGTGTCCGATGTCTTCAATATAATCTTTGTGTACTTTACTCTGTTGGTCCTTTCAGCATATGGTTTACAGAATCGCTTACTTTCACTGCTCTACTTATGCAACTTGTTTCTTGTTTGACAGTCAACTACAGCATGTTTTGACTGCATTTTCTATACCTTCTGTTATTACAAATAGTTGAAAAATCAGACAAATTTGAGCTGTCAAACTCATGTATAGTGTTAATGCATGTTCAATAAAGAAAGTTATAAGACTAGAAGTTGCTTCACATAAAATGGGAGGTGAGCAGGTAACATGTGCCGATTGGTGTCCTTGTTGCTCGATTGATTAAGGACTTCTTATGATAAGACGAGGGAGCACTCAAAGATTTTTCTTTACAATTCAATGAGGTAACTGTATAAGCCTTCATTATTACTGTGCTCGATGGTTTTCTAGCCGTCCATAAGCATTTCATGATTTTTTTTCGTCGTGATTTGTTTAGACTCTGTTCCTAATCGTACGCTTTTGTGTGGATTATTCAGGAGAAAAAGTCGTTCCATTTCACCACGCCGCCGCCGAAGCCGCTCTCCGTCTACAAGACGCCAATTGAGTCGTTCGCCTAGTGCTAGGCGCTTTAGGAGACGACAAAGTAGTTGTGTTTCATTAAGTCCTGTACGAAAATCTCCTAGTCCTAGCATTGGCTCAGTGGACCGTAAAAATGCTACCGAGAAGTTGAAACTGGAAGAAGAGAGGCAAAGGTAATATTAAAAGCGTTATCTCCCTTTCATATAAGCTTGTAGCCAAATATATTTATATTTATTCTACTGCATTTAATTGATTCATCCACGAAGCTTTTCTTAGAAAGCTCCACAAATTGCTGTGCTGAATCCTCTTCTAGTTCGTTGCTTCATTTCTTGTGACCTTCTGTGACTGTGAGTACTTTCTTGAATCTCTCACACCAGTGCATCTTTGTTTCGGATTATTGAAGTTGGTTTCCTTGCTAATAAGAGAAGAAGTGTATGGTTTGTGGAGTATGTGAACATGATGTCTTACGCGGACTACTTTCTCGTCGGTGTATATTTTCCTGAAACTTCCCTGCAATAGGATTTCCGCCGTTAACCAACCAGAGCCTTAATGTGGCTTTAGTTGCTCTCCTTTCCATTCCATTTGCATAGAAATATTTGAAAGCAAGAGAAGTTGAAAGTTGAAACATGTTTGGTGCCACCTAGGACATGACTAATCTAGGTGCTGAAGACTAAGCTTGTATGGCCCTGACCTTAAATTTTGGAGCAAGGCTCTTGCCTTGGTGTCACGGGCAAGGCATTAGTTGATGATTTTGAGCTGCATATATGTATAGTTGACACACTAGCAGTTATGTTTAGCTGTAAAAACAAGGAGCATATGTATTTTCCTTTGGCCTTCTATTGTCATTTTAAAACCTGAGGTATATGCTTTTTTTCTTTTTCTTTTTGTATTTTCCTTTCCGCTTGTAGTTTTTACTTTTATATACGATAATTTGTTGGTGAACCTTGAAAGTCGGGCATCGCTTATCCGGAATAACTCTTTTAGATTCCTCATGCTTTGCTTGTCTTCTTGTCATTTAGCATTTGAACTGCTTCTGGATTCTTGTATGTAACCTAGATTGTGAATTTGTGCATCCCACGTAGAAAATAGTATGTACTAGAAAATTCTGAAATTTTGGTGCTCTAATATCAAGATTTTACATGTTTGGTGATAGCTTTGAAGTGCAACAGTGACACTCTTCTCGACAGGCTATTCTGAAGGGAGATACTGCTATAGTTCAACTTGTTATAATTGATGATGCCTTGGATGCCTCGTTTTCTACTGTTCTGCAGTTTTGAAACTGATTTGTTTGGATCTGGAATGGGTAAAAGTACAAGCAAAATAACTTTGGAAACATGGAGGTTAGTTTAATATACTTTGCACGGAAGAGGTAGAGTTTGAGGTGACAATTGCCAGAAATTGGATAAAATTGCTATTAATATCAACCACGGTAATGCTTTGTTCAGATTGGTACTGGCCGTTTTTCTTCTTAAGTCCAGTATCTGTAGTTGTACTCAGCTTCCACCCTGTATTATCAGGCGTCAGCGAGAAGCAGAGTTGAAATTAATAGAAGAAGAAACTGCCAAAAGGGTCGAGGCAGCAATTCAGAAGAAAGTTGCTGAGACCTTGGAATCAGAAGAGATCAAACTCGAAATTCGCAAGTTCTTAGAAGATGGCAGAAAGAAACTTCAAGCAGAAGTTGCAGCTCAACTAGAAAAGGAAAGAGAGGCAGCACTTCTCGAGGCTCGGAAGAAAGAGGCAAGTCTGGATATTGCAAGGATGCCTTGTTATGGTTGGATATCTTTTACAATTAAACCCAAGATACTCACCTGCTCATGTTTTTGCATCTATGTCAGTTACAGACTTGAGTTTTTAATCAATGCTAATAGTTACTGACATCATCCCGCTAGATCCTCGAAAGTAACCTCTCTTTCCTTCAGGGACATGAAAAGGAATTGCTGGAGTATTTGTGTAACAAGAATTTCTGGCCAAAATTACGACATCTGCAGAATTGTATGCTATACACCTATGACATGTGGTTTTCAGTCTGCATGTGTAGTGGAGAACCCTCAATATTCGCAGTGTCCGACCTTTGGTTGCTTGATTTTGTCACTCCATGTTCTTTGAGAAGCTCCTCTGTGAAAGTTGGCCCAGAAGAAGTTTTCGAGGAAGAGAGGCTTAAGCGGAAAAAATATGTAAACGCTAGTGATTGTTCCAACTTTCGCAGACTGAAAACTCGTCCATGTGAATGCAGGAACAAGCTCAAAAAGAGAAAGAAGAGATGGGAAGGATGCTCGAAGAGAATAGGAGGCGGATAGAGGAAGCCCAGAGGCTGGAAGCCTTGGAGCAGCAACAGAGGGAGGAGGTACGATATCGAGAATTGGAAGAGATGCAAAGAAAGAAAGAGGAAGCCATGAGGCGAAAGAAGCAGCAAGAAGAAGAAGAACGTGCTAAACAAATGCTTGTATTGGGTAAGAATAAATCGCGGCCCAAGTTGTCATTCGCCCTTAACTCCAAGTAAAGTTCTATTTCATTATCTTTGAACTCAATATTTAGATGGGAGGACTTGGTTTCTGGTGGAATGAAAGTTGCTGTGGAATGTTTGATCTTATTCTGGTTGCTATGATCGAGTCATTGTTAGTTGTTTCTGTGTACTATGCTGAAGCTGTAGACATTTTTCACATCTGAAGCGAGTTTTAGTCATAGTGAAGCAGAGCCAATTGGTGGTGGTCTTATGTAACTACTTGTACGATGGTATATTCGTTACTTCATTCACAGTCATCATTGTCTATGTGAATCCTGACTTATCTATGTCCGAATCCACGATTCTATGCTTCAAGTAGAATAAAAGTAAGAATTGAATATGAGTTTTACTGATCTCATTACGGAGGAATGGTATGGAGTTTTAATCTACAAAAAATGATGCACAAGAGATGCAAACGCAAACCTTCTATATATTTCATTCAGGTTTCTGGGAAAACTTTCTCCAAAAAGGTGATGAACCGTCGGGCGTACAATTTTGGTTCAACAGCCGATATCGACATCGGGTCATAGTACATGGATTTACACGAATGCTCGAGTTTCTTTCTCAAGTTGTAATTCTGTAATATGTCTATAATGCCAAGGTAGAGAACAACGTCGTAAACCTCGAACAATTCCACTTCCATTGGATCTCCTTCGTTCTGTGGAAGCTTGCGGTTAGCTTGAGCTGGCATGTTCACTCCGAGCTGCACTCTTAACCTGAAAGGCACAATCATCTAGTCAAACATACATACACAGCAAACACGCCCAAATGGGATATCTCTATCTTGGCAATAACGATGAAAATTATAACCGAGAAAGGGAAAACTGTTTACAAAGTTAACAGCATTCTATTTTATGCCAAAATGGCATTGCATCAACGTCTCACAACCTTTGTTAGAAGAAAATAGTCCTGTATATTTTCCACACTGTATTATACACAAGCTTTTGCCAAAATCCATAAATTTCTCGTCCATTCAAACTACCGAGAAACACTCTAGGCATCATGAGATGGCCTTGAACATATATTTCTTATGCTACCCTGATTGCTGCAGTTCCTTAAAGTTATGCACACAGCATGTGCATTGCTAAAATAGTTGAAACATGGTTTAAAAGTAATTTGAAGCGATTGAAAATGCAAAAAAGACATTCAATAGCGAGCATGAAGCTTACCTTCCGGTACCAGGCAGGAGGAGGTCAACTTCCCTATCGCCCGCAGAGTATGCTTTTAATGTACTCCCTCTGATGTGAGGACCTGGTGCGGTGCTAACTGAGTTCGGTTCATGAGTAACGAGGAGGAGACTTGTTGGAGGAACCAGCAGCTCGCCTTGGCAAGATGTAGCAAGTAAAAAGCAAAGTGAATTTTGGCATCTTGCTGCTATGATTAAAGCATGTAAATAGCATAAATTTAACCCCCCAAAAAAAAAACATGAACAATCTCTCCAGAAGGCCATGTCACATAAGAAAGGCAAAGCGATTCAGGCCACTGTATGCTCTAATCAAATGTCATGACAGTAGCCAGATAGAATGCAGAAGCAAAAGTGTATAACAGAAAGGACTCGAACTCCAGAAGAAAAAAAATGTATGCTGCATCTATCACAAATTTGACCGTATCCGAAAGAAAGCAATGTGGAGCACTGTAAAATTCTACTACTTAAAATACTCAATACTATGTCGAGGAACTATGACTAGCATGTGAATGTGCAACTCTATACATGAATAACTTGAAGCAAGATGTCACGAGTTCATATGGAGACTCGGACCATTAGGTAACTCTGGCATGATAATTTCCCAGTTTGTTGCAGTCCACACAAAAGAGTGGTGTCTCCTATAATCCACTAGCCCTTGATTTCAGGTTTCAATGAAGTAAAAAACGAAAGATGGAGTTGGCTACATGATTTTCCCCGCATTTTAATCATGCTTCGTAAAAGAGAGGGTATCCGAGTAGTACCTCCATCAACAGTAGATTTCCTCTCCCCATTGTCTGACATCGTACTTTGAGGGTCTAGCGGAGGCTTCAGATGCTCAGGAGCTCGAAAGTGCAATCCAAGAAGAAGGCTATAATCAATGATCTCCTGAGATTCCAGGAACGTGCAGTCTAATAAGATCTGTCTGCATAAAGAACTATTATTTGCAAAGATCCAATACAGACTAACAGAAAGAATCGCAAAATATTCCTTTGGAATGCTTAAAAGGTCAAATACACCTAAGACATCTATCATCAGATAACTGCATACTGGTGCAGTCCACATCGACTTTCAAATAGTAATGTAAACACAGCAACAAAATTTGCATCCAAGCATGAATTCCTGTGTTTTCCTTCATATAATTCACAAAGCCATTTCTGAGCATAATGATGCCTGGAAGTAGTAGTAATTTATAAGCTAGAGTTGGAGTTGCGCAGCCTGGCTAGAGGTACATGCATAATGCAGCATCCTCTATACTCTATAAAAGCTATGGAACTACTATAGGCATGGATTATCCTTAACCACTCCTGATACATTCTAAAGCGTGGAAAAAGTGACATCCAAAAAAGTGGTCCACATACCTTCATCGAATCATATAATCCAACAAAAGAAAATTACAAGAACATTGAAAGAAGGCTTACTCGAATAAAGAGTCCCGCAATGATCTGTCCATGTGAAACTCATAACACAAATCGAGATCCTTTAATGTCGTATTTTCTTTAATATTCTCTTTCGGGGTAAATCGTCCTTGCGAAGAGCCCTTCAAGTCATAACGTTTATGGATTCTTAATTCAGTGTAGAACATATTGCCCATTACCACAAATCGCACCTGTCAAATGCCAATGAAAGTAAGCCCCAAACATTGCAGATATAAGGAGAACATAGCTTCAAGTTACTCACCTTTCTTCCTCCTTTTAAAGTTATGCTGTGCAGACCAAAGAATTTTGTGATGAGAGTATTCTCATGTTTTTGCACATGCTTATAGTAACTAGGTAGCATCTTGAGCAAAACCTGCATAGGATAAACATCATTTGGTAAACAAGTCGACAGGGATTATAACATGGTCATCTCTTTACAAACCTTCCCTTCAGACTTCCGCAGGGTCTTGATCACAAATCTATCATCATGGGAAAGATAAAAGATGCTGCCACTTTTCCCGGGAGAAGAAATTTCTGTCAGGCCATCATCACCACAGATTGACATCATGTAATCTGCAGCATCTAGCTTGAACATCTCTCTCAAATTTCTGAAAAATATACTAAAAAATATTGGTGTCCAAAGAAATAATCTTGGGTAACATAACCATAAAACAGTAGGTTGGTATTGGCAGAAGTACTATTTTCTAGTCTAGCACACTAGCAACATCTTTGTCCCCTTTGGGAATATCAATAACTGCAAAATGTTATTCTTTTGCGACCAATGAACAACGCTGTTGTAAAGAAAGGTTGAAATCCATGAATACAATGCCTTGGTCGACCTTCATTTGGGTGAAGCGAATATAGAGAGCATTTGCCAAACAAATAATGGTCAACAAGAAAACACAGAGACCAGTAAACAAAAACCTCAAACAAATGACTACAGTGCCACAACAACCATGAGCCAAGAAACTACCTGAAAACCATAGGGCAGTAGTCCTTCCAATAGAAATCAACAGAATAATGAGGAGGAGTAAGTTTAGACCCTTCTCGAGGAAAAAACATTTTGATTCTGGCATGCTTGTCAAAATCAGCTGATCTAACTTGTCGATCGGGAACTGGAGTAATCTTTCCAACAGTATACCTGAAATATTCATATGCAAGATCGGCTCACCCAAACAATGGTAGAAGAAAAAAGACCAGCAAGTAAAAATCACATGAAAAACAATAGCATTATGGCATTTAGTTTGCCGCTAACAGTTACGAGTGGCACTTACGAGGGAAGAATAAACAACATTACGCTAACAGTGCTGATTTTCAATGAAAAGCGAAAAGTCATCCTTTTGTAGGCATAATCATCGCCTGTTTGATATGCTTTCCACCGACTGCTCTTTGCCTCAGAACAGAGTCAGTCCAATCATAAGAGTGTTGATATTGATATGAGAGATCTGAATCAGCTCTGGCAAAGAAGTTACTCTTCTATTGGTTTGTCGAATACATGAACTTGATTGATGCGCAATGATCTCTTACCATGTAACTTGCAGCTTGCAAGATATAATCCATTTGCTGTACTAGATTGCTATCCTCTAATGTTGTTTCCTTATTCATCCACCAAAGTTGCAAACAGCAATCAGGATTAGTAAACACATCCAGTCAACCCTTTTAAGATGATACATGATTCTGCTTAGCCTTGTTTTAGTTTTATCCTCTCCCACATGTCACCTAGTCGGGATCATACACACAGTGAGAGAAATTAAGATGTGGGTGTGGGTGGGTGAGGGCGTACAAGTGTTAACTTTGACTGTTAGCATGGTTTCCTGAAAACAGACAGGTGTGTGGGTGCAGAGAATAGTCACAAAATAGATAACAAGAAAAAACCTTTGTTAGCCAGTGCCCTTTGGTTCCCCAACCAATGAATGCTTACCATGAACACTTACATTAAAAAATATTTCTCTTCCTAAAATAAATTTGGCGAACAGAAATCAACTCTCTGGAGTACTTGCCTTATACCAAGTTGTAGATTAAGCATGAGATAGTGGCTCCGGCTGCCACCAAAAATATTGATGCAGGGATTACTCTTGAGTTTTGGAACGGCAAATTTACTTTGATGTTTGCTGTTCTGTTTACTTTCAACTTCTTGTCTGATCCGCTCCCTGATCAACACGCCTTGTGTGTATACTCTTTCAAAAACCACATTACTTGTACCTTGATCGTCTAACTCACCATCAAAAGAATTTGATGGTGGTTTCAATGACAAGTCCTGAGATGATAGTTCTCTTGCAAGTTGACAGAGAATCTGGTCTTTGTCGGAAGAAGCCCTATGTGATGTCCGATCTACCTTTTCTATAAAACTGTATCCAGTTCTTAGTTCTAAATCCATAGACTCCTCTAGGTTCGCATTTGAAGCACGTGCTGGTTCACCTTTTCCATTAAAATCATGCTCGTCAAGGATCGACAATTTCTTAAGGGATGGATATTTACTTCCAGCAGGATATAGTGTTCCACTTCCATCTTTCAAGCCTCTTGTCCAAGATCCCAAATAGCATCCACCATCTGCAAACATGAAAAAGCCATTTCCATGCCTGAACCCATCCAACCAATATCCATAAAACAGATCACCATTTACCCATCGCATAACACCTCTCCCATACATCTTACCCTCTTTCCAAGTACCAATATACGTATCCCCAGAGTTCCATACATATTTTCCACTGCCTTCACGCAGTCCTTCTTTCCATATACCTTCGTACATATCAGCGTTAGGATATTTTTTTCTACCAACTCCATGTGGAACATTCATCCTCCATGCCCCACTATATGTAACTCCGTAAGGAGTAGTAAGGGTTCCGTATCCATGAAGGTAGCTCCCTGCAAAATCACCTTCATAGATATATCCTGATGGCCAAACAATGCGTCCCCTGCCGGTCATTTTTCCTTTCTCCCAATCACCTTCATAGACAGTTCCATCTGACCACGTATAGTTCCCCTTTCCATGGGGAAGTACTTCTAAAATATCACCCCTATATGCATCACCATTAGGAAACAACTTCTCCAGCGGCCTGCAGACATCACAGACAAAGCTTAACACAGGAAAAAAGGGAAAAGAAGAAGAAAATCAATGCAGCTGCGGAAATAACGAAACAACAGGAAGAAATTACCTTCCAAGACTCTCTGTATCAGGCATATTATATCAAACTAGTAGGGTTTATCTGCTCTTTTCATGCTGCCACCTTTCAAATGAGACACCAAGTTCCTTCAGCGCCTAACAAAAATCGATCCAAGTTCATTGAAAAAAAGACACATAATGAGAACATTTGAAATCTACATATATGGCTGACGAGCCACAAACAAATTTGATAAGAAACGTAGTGCGAGGATATTTGCAAGCAGATGAATTTGCAGCAGCTTGGAATATCGAATGTTGCTAGTGGAAAATAGGTTATCCACTGAACCTACTCAAAACACTCTCCAACACAAATAAAGGGTAGATCATTACTTGTCGCGCAGAAAATAACAGTCAAATGAAGGTTCCCAGGCTATCCTGTTTGTTCATGTTGTCCCTCATTTAGGGGCCAAGCAATGAACTAAGATGCTAAACCATTATACCAAAAACCCCAGTAGTGGTCCTATACCTTACTGGCTTCCGGCAGCTTATTCTAATAAGGCTTCTCATTCCTTGGGAAATAACTGTATCTAGACCAACAAAGAGCACCGAGCAGGCAAAATCTTCGTAGCTGACCATCATTATCTATTATCAGATTCACCTCTCCTCCAGAACTCATCAGAATCAGGATTCCTCCCATCACTGTCACAACAGCAACGAACCAAGCCTCTATCCTCCGATCACCATATCGATTTTAAACTCTAACCTCTAGCAAAGTATCTTCCCTTCCTCAATCACAACACACTCCGAAAAACATCATTCACAGAATACAACTCACAATCTCATCCCAAATCCTTCGACGGATACACTTATACATCAATAATCCAATCACAAACTTCACAAGAATTGCACCAACACAAACATCACATCGTCATATTCTTTATCATTATAATCAAACGCTAGAATACAAAAGTCATCCTGGATCGGAAACTCACCTTGTACACAACAAATCACGCTGAATCAGACGCTCCGAGTCCAATCAACTACGAATCGATGAAGACGATGCATAGAACAAGAGAAAGCCTCCAACAAGATGCAACTCACAATCTCATGCCAAAACCTTCAACAAAATCACAACACATCAATCATCCAATCACAAAATCCACCAACACCCCACCAACCGATCACCACACAAACATCATCAATCAAACACATCAATCAAACACATCAATCATCACAGACCAAAATCTCACCTAATACACAACCGATTCACGCTGAATCAGTCAAATCCTCCGATCACTCCACAACGACAATGAATCAACCATCACAAACCCTAACGCGAACGCTCGATCGATCGACTTGCTTCGATTTGCGCCACTAGAATTGCTCCGATCGCTATCAAAGAATCAGTTCTCTGTCTGCAGTTGTTGCTTATCTGTTTTTGAGCAATTAATTCATTAATTTCACTTTTTGTTGAATTGGGAAAATGACTTGTTTGCTGTGTTGATGAGCTTGCTTGATTGATGTTTGATTGCTGGAAAAAGGACGAAACGGCGTCGTGGGATGGAAAACGGGGTGCGTGATACTGTTTGATTGTGTTGCTTGTGAAGCGGTGTGAGTAGGGCAAATGGGTGGTCATGTGTTGTGTGCTTTATGGGTTAGTCTCGAACCCGTTATTATTCCATGAAAACATATCTTGTACTCTAGTTTGACTGACACATGGTATTTAATTTACTGTAACGATTAATAAAAAAATTTATAATGTATATTGTAGTATTATGATAATGATATTAAATGTGTATTGCATCAAATGATGAGTTGTGAGGAATTTTTCAATATATTTTATAGATTTATATTAATTTTCTTAAGAGATAGATTGTCTTCAAAATATATCTATCCAATATTAAATCAAACTGATTTTCTATAGTGTTAATAGATTTACTTGTCTTTCTTTTCAATATCCTTTCTCATAATATCATTGATTGAATAAGCAATTTAATACTCCTATAATTATTATAATTCTTGATGTCTGTCTTTCTTTTGTAGATTCGGACTATGACATTAGTCCTTCATCGTCTCATCTTTTTTCAATCTTGAAAATAATATTAAATAATCAACCAAGCAATATTCTCATCTCTACGACAATTTAAGGATTCAATTGGAATTTCATCTACCTCATCATTTATGAGTTAATAACACACTAAATGTTTATGAGCTAATAAAAAAGACAAAGTTGGAACTTCAGAATTTATCATGTACCTGATCAAATTGATCAACAAAGGACATTAATTGATATCTATTCCTAAAATAGAGTTGATTAAACTAAATGATCTTTATTAAAAAAAATCAAATGCATTTAAAAAATGTAAATTATCAATATATGATTTTTGAAACTTATTTATCAACAATTCATCACTGCTTTATTAATTATTATTGGATCTTGTTTTGTTTGACTTAAAAAATGATTTATTATTTTTATAGATTGATATAAGATAATACAATATGATTAATTAATTAATATTTTAATTTTTGATGATTAATAGATTATTATTATTATTTTAAAAAATATAAGCGATATTCAAATTATTTTCTTTTGGTTGCAAAAGGAGCAAAAAAGTTAATGATAAAAAATATTGCTCGGAGTAATAAAAATATTGGGATAAAAAATAAGATCCTTCAATCGAATTACAATTCATAAAAACCCTCCGTTTTTTTGAAATTACAAAAATAAATTTTTTCTCCAAACTGTCAGAATTTAAGCACACATAAAATCCAACAAAAACCATATGTCCGTTGGCCGTTGGAACTAAAAAATTTCAAAAAAAAAAATTTCTCAAAATTTTTCAATTTCCGCCATTACCAAGCGGCGAACTCTCTCACAAAAATTTCATTTTTGAAATTTGAATTTCACCCATCAGCCCATCATCTTCTTCGATATAAACTGTGTATTTCTCTTCCCATCTCCCCTCTCAGTGTCCCAGTCTGAAATTCACAGCATCTCTCCACTTCTCAAGCTTCACGGTTAGTGCTTTTTGCTTTTGTGGGTTGTTTTGGGTGTGAATTTGACTATGTAGGTAGTGTTGAAAGTTTCAAATTTGGCGAGGATTATGTTCTCACTCGATTCAATAAACCAAAGCTAGCTTGCCCTCGTCCATTGGCTCAGTGGTAATCAGACTTTGCTCAAACAAATCGAAATCTGAGTTCCAGTACCTGTAAATTTCATGAAATTTCGAGTACATTGGAGCATCATTAGAGGTTGATACTTGTTTGGTTCAGGATTTATTGTGTGAAAGCAACCATCAATTTGTTAGAAGACATGATTTGGATCGATGCCTAAGTTTTTACATCTGGGTGTGAACCAAAGCTAGGAACTTTACATGTCCTTCAAGGAATTGGCTAGGTTTTCCATGACAATTATATCAATGAGGTGATTTAGGCTCTTTCACTTGGAAATTTTTTTTCCATGAGGGCTCCAACGAATGAATAAGTTAATGAACGAAAAAAAGATACCAATCCGTGGAAAAGTGTGTTTTAAACTATTAGGATTGGAGATACGTATCATCAAGGAATAACTAAGTTTATCAAGAAATTAATACGCTAGCATGCGAAGGGATTGCTATGAAACGCCATTACTCAATTGCTTGCATTAGTCGAATAGGAATTGTGGATATAAAATAGGGAATTCGTTTGTATATTCACGGGAATGTATACTCTTAATTAGATCACCGGACTAACACAAGACCTTATGTCATTGATTTGAAGTTGTAAATTTTAGTGTGGGTAATGTGTTCTCATCACTCTTTTATTGTTGAAAACCGAAAAGGGAACTCAATGGCAGGGCGAGCGATTCGTAAAAGAATTGCGATTATATGTAAGAAATGCTAATGTATGAAACGATATGTCAATTCACCACAGCTGGCCTTGAATGCTTGTTTTTTTATCAATGCCTATGCTTTAATTGTTTGTGTTTTGGTATTTAGTCACTTTTTCTCTTTGATATATTTCCCACAATATTTTGTTAATGCTGCAGATGTAAAATATGATGTTGTGGCCCTTCTACGCCATAATTTTGAGCATATTTCAAGTGATACAGTGTTGTGGCTCTTTAATTTTTTTTCTAGCTCCTTTAAAATATGATGTTGATTAATTTATCATATATTTTTTTTTACGAAATTCAAATATTCTAATTCTAAATTCTGATATAACCTAGATTCAGTGTTTCAATGAGAGATACTTGTGATTTGGATTCTAGTTGAGTGCTATTTATAGCTAACAATGTTTACCTGTGGTTTCACAGGGGATGGATTCGCTTCCAAATGCAATGGTTGAGTTGATTCTATCCTATGTCACCAATGCCAAGGATTTGGTGCTATGTAGCAGTGTGTCCGATAGATTCAAGGCGGCAATGCGCTATAATCCAAGACTTTATTTCCCCCGAGGCATTTTTGAACATTTAAGCGGGCGGGCAGAAGAGTCTGATCGGATTATAGAAAAGATGATTGCATCCGTTGACAGACTTGAGGAGCTCATTGTCTACTGTCCCTTCACTGTGACAGGACTTGCAGCGTGGCTATCTGTCGCGGGTTGGTCAATTCGGCATCTGGACTTGCGCATAGATAATCTGTCTACTGGCGAGGTCTTGCATGAGTTATCAAACCAAAAACTTGAATGCATTAATTCTGTTGTAAACTTGGAGTCCCTTAAATTATGGGGAGTGTCAATGGAACAATCTCTCAAATGGGGTGTTTTTCAAAAGTTACGGTCGCTTCAAATTGTTGGTCTCAATGCTGAGGATGTGGCGTTAGGTGATGCCCTAAAAGCATGCCCCAACTTGATTCGCTTGAAGTTGTTAAATTGTTTAGGAGTTACGGCTATTCGCGTTGAGTTGGAACTCTTAGAGGAGTTGAATTTGGACTTCTGTGGTCCGGCTAATTGTTCAGTGCTGATTGACTGTCCAAAGCTAATCACGCTAGCACTACAAGGTTTTGGTTGGATCATGGTTCGCGAGACAAAATTACTAAAAAGCATTGCTATTATGCACAATTTTGGTAAGATGTTGACGAGTTGTGCTCTCTTGATGGATATGTATTGAGCGAAATGTGCTTGCTTTATCCTCTTCTGGTGTTGTAACGTTTGCTGATTTTGTTCATCTTCATTCCCTGCAGATAAGGTTCATATGATTAAATTTGGGAAACTAGGAGCTCTCGAATCCTTGACTCTAAGAGGATCCCAGTTTCAATGGGATGCAATAAGCAATGTGCTTCAACTAGCTACTGAGGTGAAGCATCTGTTTATGAAGGTGGAGTTCACTGGCGACACTGAGAAGCTTCAACCGTTTCCAGAGGTTGAGCTCGTTGATTTCTTCAACAGACATCCGAAGCTTCAGAAGTTCGATATTCATGGAGCCATGTTCGCTGCCCTTTGTCATACAAATAGCCTAAGAAATGTAAGTCATGTGATAAGTACTGGCACTAAAAAAGCATCCACCTACACCAATGTTTTTAAGTTAGCCAAAAAGGCGTAATAGTTTTGTGAACCCTTGGTATGATTCTTTTTAGTAACCTGCTAAACCTAATCTTTGCTTATTGTTTTGCAGGCTGACTCAGACTTCTCGATTCCATGCTTGGAGGAAGTGGTGATCACAGTGAGATCCCCGCTGAATGCCGAGCAGAAAATGAATATCATCGAGTCATTGCTGAAGTACTCAAGGAACCTTAAGAAGATGACTATACGGATGCTTCAGATGAGGACCAGTCATAGCAGTGCTGATGATTTCTATGCCGAGCTTTTGGCTGTTGCGCAAATGAACCCAAACATTGTCAGAATAGAATGATGGCCGAAGCATCTTTCCTTTGTCAACTACAGAGATGCAAATGGACCCTATCAGGATCAGGCAAAGCGATTGAGGATTCTTCACAGTTTCGATAAATTTTACGGACAACGGTTGGTTATATACAGTACCCATGCTTCATTGATGTAACTTAAACAGATGATTCCGATCATATAGGAACGGTTTTTCATGCAAGATTGATGTAACATTATAATGGCACCGATGAAGGCTGCCAATGGGAATTATACCCCATTGTGATTGTTGCAACTGTTTCAAATGAATCAGGACGTGTCGAAACTAATGGTTTTTGCTACCATTGAGAAGTTTGATTCAAACATTGATCACAAGCAAACTATATAGTTCTGCACCTGGGTTGATTTCACCAAAACGATTATCAAAGCACATTCGAACAAAAGAGAAGTGTACACCACAATAGCATCATTGGCGCTTTTCAACAAATCGTATTTCATTCACAAATGGTCAAACATAAGTACTACATTAACACTAAAATGAACTGGGCTGTTACACATGACAAGCTTGAGAGACTAGAAATCAAAATTTCCATTGTAAGAAGTGATTCATATACATCTTTCTCCCATTCATACATGAACATCTAGATAAGCTTCTTCTTTCGGAAGAAATGCTTCAAGTACACGACCTGCAGCACGGAGGCAGTGAAGCAGACGCCTAGGGAAAAAAGACTAAACAGTGCCACTCGGGCATTGGTTTTTTCGCTAACCATCCTCATCTCGGCTTCTCTGTAGAAGATAAAAGGAAGAGTTTGCGACATGATCAATATGGAGAATAAATGGATTTGAGGAACAAAAGTACAGATAGAGATACCTGCTCTTAAGGTAGATTAGATTCTCATGAATCGCTTCGACTGCTCCTTCTAGTTTCTTAAGCTCAAGTTCAACTCCCTGTAAATCGTACAAACAAGTACAAGTACGTGAAGAGATTAGTTGGCTGGTCCATATAATCGAAATTAGATCCTTTTCAGATTCAACATCACTATAAATGGCTACCACTCGTCTAGATCATACACACCCATTTATCTTTTGTTACCATAAAACAATATGAGTATTTAAAAAGGGATTTACAGAGGCATTAAGATGATCGTCCTTGAAAATTCGCGTGATTAAAAATTACAGTATATCATTCATAGACACATGTCAAAGAAAAATTTGAACCCCATGTATATGAACCCATCTCAACCTCCAAACTTCCAGCATGAAAATAGCACTTGCGACTCTTACACTTATTTTGACTTATCATGAACATTTAGTGGAAGTTGTCAAAAGAGTCAACTGTATAACCCACGATATTATTCATATCATAACAAAAAGCTTACGTCTCCGATTGCAATTGGAGAAGCTCAATGGACAGGGCAAAACAGAAAAAATTATCCCTTCTTTACAGGATGATTTACAAAAGGCAAGTTGTTTAATCTCACTTGAACTAGCAGGATTATTAGGAACCAATTAATAAACAAAATTACCAAGCAGAGAAAGGAAGAAGATCGTCCTAGCCTGCCACTTCCTAAAACAGCTAAACTTCAGCACCATTGCCAGTGCCAAGAGCTCTACTAATGGTGAAAAAAAAAACTGCAACTGCCTTCGCCTCTCTTCTACACTCTGATGTACGACAAGGTGGGTTAATCAATATACCCACAAGATACTATAACCCCCGTCTCCCATATTAGAGTGTTTAGTTACAATGACAACGGAGTACATTCACAAGGCAGCCTCTATTCACTGAAAAAATTTACTTGGTTAATCTTTATCTAGCACCAACGACCAAGTCTTCTAAACCACAATAAACACCATAACATAGCTGACACCGAATAGCAATCAACTTCTTACCTCGATCTTCTCTTTTTTGGCCACCGATTCCCAATCTTTTGCTGCGATACCAGTTCTCCAGTCCAGGCTAACACTTACATCTGCTCCTTTGTGAGCACCGTCTAGCCAGAAACAAGCGAGGTAGTTTCCAGCTTCGCTGGTTGTAAAGGCAAACTGCCCATGTGTTACATTCTCTCTGTGATGAAGATTGTTCCCGTAAGGTGATGTTACCTACAAGATGCATCTAACAATTAGTCAAAGAATAGATCACATCCTTTGAGCCACTATTGATCTTAAACCTGTATCAAGCTTCATTTATTTCAAATAGAAACTAAGTTCTCTCGGATAGACTGATAGTCAAGGATGAGTAGGTTCATATTTATACCTTCTTGTAATCCACAACCCAACTATTCTTGTATGACATAGAAAGGGGATTAGTCGAATATACACAACCCAACTATTCTTGCCTGATATAGAAAGGGGATTAGTCGAATATACACAGGGAAAAAAAACCATGAAAATATATATAGTAGCACAAATCCATAAAACCATCTGTGCCAAAGCATTTGGCATAATGCTTGTCACACAACCCATGAATCTACCAATAAATTTTAAGAATCACCAGTGCTAGAGCTTAAAAAGAATAACTAGAGAATCAATAAGAAATTCTCTGCGTGTTGTAAAATTTAAATCATGGAAACAAAACAAGGATTCGGAGAACACTCGTCTCCTGAATTACAGCTTGATAGGATGCCAAGGAGGCACAAGGACAAGGGAGTATAGGTAAATGAAGCAATATGCTTTCCTGGATTTAGACTAGGTCCTGATAAAAATTCACCAATGAGCAGTCTCATTGATTGTGCACAATTCAACTCTTTCCACCAGATGTTCATTTCGCATGCCTTGTTTCCATATTTCAAGCCATCAACATCCAAGAAGCAAAAATTAAAAAACCATTGTTACTAAAGGCCCTAACAAAGATAAAAGAAGTGCGTGCATTGACAGCTAAACATAAACATCATTGGTCGCATAGATGAAGCATGGCTTCCCATAAAATACCAAGGCTAAGTGATGCCATAAACGGATGTGTAATAGAGTCTATGTAATGTTTCGGCGGCCATTCTAGAAAAGAGTAAACGTTGCCTTCACCCATGAATCAAGAAAGGTTAATCTGATATATGTCTGCCATCAAATTAACTAAACATCAGACTGACAAAAATAGAGACGACGAAATTCATCTTCTTCGACCTAGTGAAAAAACTAATCTAATGAATTCCATTTCAAACAATACAATAACAAAAAATTCGCAATGAACAAACCCTAGCTGCTACAAGCAGTATCCATTTCCCCGATTTCACACACAATCAACACTATCTACACTATCAGATCCACGACGACATTCATTCGCATCGAAAACTCCGAAACTCAATAGCCACAACAACGATCAACCAACTCACTCGCTCACCTTGATCGAAATGGTAGGCTCATGAGCTGTATGATCCTCAGCAATCACGTAGTAATCCGCCAAAACCACAACGCTATTCTGAATCTCCTCCGACACACACTTCGTCCCCGTCGCAGGTAAACTCAACCATATCGCCTCACCTCTCCAAGCAAAAATCAAACAAATCAGCGAAATCAGAATCGGAGATCTCTTCGCCATCATCATCAGCCACGATCGATTGATCTATTTGATTTAGAGAATGATCAATTGAATAAGAGAATGATAGATTCGTCGAGTGATGATTTAGGGTTTCGGTGTGGATTGAGATTTTGGGGAGTGAAGAGACGCCGAGGAGCTCGATCTGTGTAAGATTTTTGTTTTTCCTTTTCTGTTGTATGCTTTTGCTCTCAAATAGGATGTACTCAGGTTTATGTCTTAGTGTATTTGCGTGCGATCATGGTTTTGAGTGGTTGTTATTACTTATTACCATATATGATCATGTTAGTTAGAGGGTGAGGTATAACGAGGTCGTAATTCTAAACTCCCATAGGATGGTTTTGATCGATTTAAATATATTATAGGATTTATGAATTATTTTATGATTCGAAAAAAATATCTTAAAACTAAAAATTTTAAAAAATATACACAACAATGTCGTGGGATGATAAAATTATTTTATATTATTGTTTTATCTTTGTCCATATTTCACAGTTTAATATCGATATCTATTTTTCATGTTATGAGCATCTATACTTATGAATTATTTGTTTTTTATTTAAGTGTCAAATGGTGTATGATATATCCACTTATAATAATGTAATTGAAGATATCTAACAATTAATTGAACATTGGCACGACATTAATCATAATTGTCATTTGAATCCTAAATTATGAGTTTTTTCTAAGTTCAAGATATTAAGCACTTTACTTTCAGATTCATATTACTCGAACTCTCATATAATATTACAAATTTGAAATTTATTTAAATAGATAAAAATATATTTATTATTTTTGATATCAAATTTGATTGATTATACATTAATTATATAATCTTATTATATGTTTGTTTTATTAGTCAAACATTTAAAAGCAAAAACAATATCAGCATAAAATTCCTAAACACTTAAAAATTTAATATGAATTAAAATAAATCCATATAGTCAATAATAATTTTCAATATATATAATATGAATTATAATAGACTCATATGGTCAATTAAAATAGAATTCCTTGCACTTTTGACGTCTGAGAGTTGAGCCGGTAAAAATGGCGAATTGGTTGCAGTGCCAGTACCCACTGAGCTTCTCCTCGTGGCTGCCACCGCACAACAAGGACCCCATCAGGACGGGCCCCACTGCTGCCCACTTCACCACCGTCGCCGCCTCTCTCCGCCTCGGTCACTTCCTTCGCCGCCGCCTCCTCCACGGACACAATTTCAAAGGTATGTCCGCGTGCAGTTATTAAGATATGCACTAGTGGGACCTGTACAATCCGTTCGAATTTTTGGTAGAATTGATTCGGTGTCAGAGCAGACTAGTGACATGAGTTCTTGTGTTGGATCCCTGACTCCCCAGTTTATTGGCACCTGATGCTCAAATATAGCCAAAAACACTCTAACAATGACACAGTTAAGTTAGAGTGTCTTGGCTATTTGAGCATCAGGTGTGTCATTGGTTGGCATAGTGGGTTTTGATCAATGATTTTAGGTTTATAGTTGGATGGAACCCTAGATTATGTTGAGCTCATTGGACAATATAGAGGAGTTATAAGAAACGGAATCATAGGCTTTCGAGAAGGTTGCGAATCTGAGATTTTGGTATCTTGGGACCTTTATGCTTTTGGGTCTCTTGGGAAGGAAGAATATGACTTGAAAATTGTTTGAAGGAAACCCTAAGAAATGCCGAGGACAATGCACAGCATGAAGGAGTGATAAAAGATTCGATCTTTATTCTGCCCGAGTCTTGACGATAGTTGATAGGTTTGTATTAACTGAGCTCATATCTCAATCCAAAAGGTTAAGTTGATTGCGAAATCAACTCGCTCATATTCACAATAATGCCCCTATTTACATATGCAATACCATATAATGATATAATAGTATATTATATTGAGGTCAATCGATTAGATTTTAGTACCGTAATCTTTTGTTGTTTTGTAGAACTAGATTTTTCGTCTTTCTGATGCTTATTTGAGGAGAAATGGTAATGGTTTTGTGGTTTTGTTGTGTTGTGTGCTTATGTGTTTGCCTTGTGAATTATGCGTCTAATATTTCCTTGGAGATTCCTGTTGCATCTTATAATCAAAAGGCACATAGTGATTCTAGACAGCCGAGGCATATTTTGAAACTATGTCAGGACTCAGGATCCATGGTTGCTTCACGATATTCCTTCATGCAGAATGGTCGTAGCATTTTTAAGTTTCATTTTTAATTCTTGATACACCACCTTGCTTCTCATCCGTTGAAGGATGCATGGAACTGTAAAGACAATCAATCAAATCAGGTTCAGTTTTCTTCATTCCTCAGACGACTTCTCAGCAGCGTTTTCGTCATTATTGAATTGCTTTGCTGGGATCCAAGAAGGGAGCAGAGATGGAAAGGGAGAAAGTTCATCATCTGGAATGGAAGAAAGTTTGTCTCCCGGAACAGGACAAAGTTCGTCGTCTGGATTGGGAGAAAGTTCGTCATCTGGAAAATCAAGAAAAAATTTATTTGAGGGAAGGCATTGGACCAACACTTCTTGCAATTAATTAGCTGTGAGTTTACTTTATTCAAGTCCAAGAATTCAAAGACCTAATGGTTCCGACCCTACACTTCTCATTCTTTTCAACTTCATGTACCTAATGCAGGGTTTAGACTGTGGAGATAGCAACACTAGCAACACAAGGGAAGTTGCTCCCCATGGGAGCAAAGGTCAGTGTATAAAAGAGAAGGGATTGATAAATGATTGGAGTACAAAGGAATTATGAATTGTTTAAAACCCTGCTTACTTCAATTTTGAACAGATTAATAAATTTATCAACCAAGGACAATGGTGGAGGCTGGTCACAGCATCTTTCCTTCATGCAAATATCGGGCATCTAATGATCTGATTCTACTTATTTTACAATTAAGAGTCCATACTTTTTATTTAAAAGAAATGCTCTAACCATGGCGGATGATTTTTGCAGCTTAATTGCTTTTCTCTCAACAACGTTGGTCCTACTTTGGAGTATTTATGCGGTCCTCGAAGATTTCTTGCAGTTTATTTCATCTCTGCAGTTGCAGGTGAACCCCATAAACCTGTTTATTTATGAATCAGTTGCATTTGGCTTTCTTTCAGCATTGATATCTTGATTCCGTGATTTGATATTATTAGGTACTGCAATGAGTTATTGGAAAAGCCAGTCACCATCTCTTGGTGCATCTGGAGCTATATTCGGATTGGTGAGTCTGCTTCTTGCTTGGGTTGTAACTGTCCAGTTTTGTAGTTGCGTATCAAACAACACACGAGAAATTCAAAACTAGAGGGAGAGAGAACGAGCGATGTAGCATCTTATGATCGTCTTTGATGTTGTAACTGTCCAGGTTGGAGCAACGACCGTGTTTGTGTGGCGCCATGCAGCTTTGACTGCACATGGGACGGAAGATTTTTAACATATAGGCTATGATCTTCTCATAAATCTGGTATTTCTATATCTAATCTCACGGTATTGGTGCTTAGTTCTTCTAATACTTATATCCGTAGCATGAACCGTCAATTTTTTTTCGTCTGGTCTGTATTAAAGTCATTCATCGAATCACCAATGGCTAAAAATCCCCAACATAAATACAAACATTTGGCGTTTTATCTCCTTGAATTGTTTTTTTCTGAATCTTACCAAATCCTTTCACCCTCAATCCTCCTCCCATCACACACCAATCCAATCACAACACCATTTCATGCTTTGATTATTATTCCTTTCTCAAAAAATCTCCCCCAAATTCATTGAAACAACCCCTGAAACTCATCAAATTCCTCCCTGGGTAATTTCAGATTTGTGCTATCAACCTCTTTATTAGTTTCCTTATTATTTTTGTTCTTTTATATGAAAAGTGAGCGCTTGCGCAAGAGTAGATTGCTCCACTATCATATGAATTAAAGAAAAAATTACTTTATTACACGGGGATACATATATCTGATCCGCTATAGAACAGAAGGAGTCTACTTGATGCTTGGACTCGTCATGTATTTTCCCTCGGTAGGGATGGCATTGTAATCCGCTCCCTCGGGATCCGCTTCGCTCCGTCTCATACGGAGTTGGGGGTTTTCCATGTTGAATAACGCGGGGCATAGATTGATCCATTCCGTGAAAATAAAGGGATGAAGTAGAGGGGAGCGATGAAAATCCATAGAGCGGGGTCTTTAATTTTGTTTATGACATGAAAGTGTATATTGAATTAAGGTGGTTGATAGGTTTTATCATGGGTAGATCATAGTTTATCGCATTTGATTTTCATTTTTTGTTTATCGAATAATGGTTTGCATCGTGTATTGTTATCAGAACTAAACCGGACATGACCTGACCGAGATCCTGGATCAATGATTTATTGGTTCAATCGATCGATGCGACGGTTCAACCATTTTGATATTATTTTATTTATATTAATGTTATTATGTTATGTTTGATATAAATATATATATCTATAAGTCGTATATATGCAAAAATTTAACTTATACAAGTTTTATGTATATTTTTTTAAGTTTTTTGTATATTTTTTAAATGTTTTTTTCTCTCTCCGGTTCAATCAGTTTAATTTTTTTTAAAAGTTATATATGTAAAAATCAATGTTATTTTTTTTTTTTTTTTGTATTATCACTCATTTTTTGTATTGTATGTGATATTAATAACATTAAAAATTACACCATAATGAAGAGTGTTTTAACTTGACGGAGTGACGGAGCGAATTAACGACGTATGGAGCGGATTTTAATTAAACGGAACGGATTGACGGGATAATTAACAAATACGGATCGGGATAGAAATCCAACGGGGTAAAAATGAAGCGGGGAATTTTGTTCCGTTCTCTCACGGAACGAGGACGAGGGATGGGGTAGAATTAACGGAGTAAGAACGGATTTCTTCTTACCGTTGTGAATCCGCTCCGTGCCCATCTCTAACCCCTCTGTTTTTTCACTCCCAGTACTCTTAATTTGACCCAGCTAGATTTTTATTCTTGATCCCACGAGATCATTAAAAAGAGCTATAACTGGCCCTTATTGATCCCACTCATAATTTGAATAGTAGCAATATCTATGTTTTGAGGTGATATGGATAAGATAATTATAGATTAGTCAAAGGAGATCATGTTTGTAATGATAATCTTTATTTGGACAGGCGGTTAAGAGACGGTTACTCCTTTACCCGATGAACAATGTTTTTCGCTTTCAGCCATAAATGACAATGGCATTTCTGTCTAAAGAATTGTATCAGGTCCTTGCGGTGATGGTGAACCGTCTCGTAATCTCTTTGTTGCCTCTCCAAAGGAAAAGAACAGATATAGATTCTGTGAGCCTGTGAACTTTAAGGATCCTGCATATAATAAGGTCTCTGAGAGAGATCTTTGACTCAAGTGATAACTTTTTGTAAGACTTCAAGCCATGGCAAAGACATTTTTGGCATAAGTTTCTTGACCAACGTACCAACTTGATGATATGAATATAAATTTGTACATATAAAGCATACTTATTCTACGTTGTATGAGATCGATATCTTAGATCGCTGAACTTCTATGCAGGCTATTGGGCTTTCTTTCAAAAACTTCATCGACAATTGGGGCCATGTATGTATCTCAACCAGGTGCATTATTCAGTTTATGTGAAATGCGAGAGGTGTTTAATCTAGCAGTTTAACACCACCCGTCGTCCATGATGATCGATGACGGACGATGAAATGTTCGCTTATGATTGAGAAAGTTGATGAAAGACGACTTTAATCTTTTGTATGAAATTTTGGATCTATATGCAACAGTTGGGGGGTTTGCTTGGCGGAGCTGCGGCATCCTGGTTTCTTGGTCCAGCATGGGAAATTGAGTCCACCACCGAGGATGGGCGAAGAATCTTTGTCGACAACCGTGTTTCGTCTCCTTGAGACTAGAGATTGCAGCAACTGAATTCATACCACAACATTAATGTTATTTTTGTTGTCCATGATATGCTTTGTAGTTTGCTGTAACTATTGATGGTATATTGAGGTAGTATTTGATAAACATGGAGACTTGGGTTTCTCTCGAGTGCTACAAAACATACAGGGGCAATCTGTAAATGGATCTGAGTTATTGTAGACAAAGACCCGACCTATTGCTGTACTAAATCGACTAACTGTACACTGCATTGGTTTGACTAGATTGCACGTTCGGCACAAGAAGACTAGTCATTCTAAATAGGCTGCCGATAATGATGTTGGCAAATAAGCGCACATCTGGATGAAAAACGATTAGTCTGATGATAACCCTGCAGCAAATTTAGGGCCAGGCAGCTAACATGAAGCAAAACCTGTATCTCCGTTCACAACCAATGTGAGAACTGGAAGAGGTGAGTACCCAAGTACCAAGTAACCATCACTGACTGCACATTGACGTGACTCGAAGACGTGTACCTCCTTATCACACACAAGTACATGACATTGAGGTTAACAGAATAGGGTTCTTGAGAACATAGAAGAAGTTGGAAATAGTCACGATGAATCACTTTTTTGTTGGGGACTCGCAAATGGAAATGGATACTGATATACAGACATGAGCTATGGTGTCCAGTTCTTCCGCAGCCTAGTGTAACATGAGAACATCCTTGCTCAACACCAGACCTATTTTGCAAAAAAATGTTCTCCGAGAAATTCGAGGAATGAGATGAACGCTGTATGCATCTCTCAAGCACTGCCTGTTTTATACTACCCACTTGTGGTTCAACAAACCCAGAATTCGCCAAAGACCATAGAGCTTCTCAAAGCAGTAAAAATCCCGCAGCAAGTCATCCTCGAAATAACCTCTCAAAATTGAAAAGCATGGATGTTGTGTCATGCTAGGACGAGGCGACCACCTTTCTTCGGACAATCTTCTTTCTTCGAGGCTTTTGAGCTTGTGGTTCTGAACTAGTATCCTGCTTGATGCCCAAGAGACCAAGGCCAAGCTTTGGTAAGAACCCACCTGCCGACTTATTGGAGTCGGAAGCCGATGGCCTTTCATAAGCATTCAAGGGAACGCCCGATGCAAGTGGATCTTCCTCGACCCCTAGCCATGCCAGCCTTGATGTCTCCCCAAGTTGAACATTCAACACCCTGGAACCATTTCACAAGATATAAGCATGTAAAAAGGAATCAAAACACCAGAAGTGGAATCAATGACAAAGAAGAAAAGCAACCTGAGGATATACTCGGACTTTAAGACATCTATAATACTACGATAACAACCAAACATTTCTCAACCAAGTGGTGTCATCGACTCATGATCTACTTGGATAAATGATGCCATTGTCCACCATTTAGTCCTCTGTGAGATCATGAAAAGTTGAGTCCGCTTTTTATTGTCTTCTACGATATATCCGTTGGTCTCCTTGATCTTGCACCCTTGCCATTCTTATTAGTTGCACCCTTGTCATGAAAAGTTGAGTCGCTTATTTTTGGAAGTCCATTCAAATTACAACCATTAAAATATTCCTTTGTATACAGTTTTGGGTTGATACTATATCTTAGTCTGCTAGAATGACATTAAGAATTCATGCCCACTGGACCGTGCCACCATGATTATGACCCCCCAACCAAAGGGGAAAAAAAACCCTCCACCACAATAAACAGAGAATAGAAAAAACACATAACACATATCTAGCTTGACTATTCAAATTCCAGATTTCCACAAATGCGCATGATTGCTTCAAGAAAAATAAGTATACTATATACCAACCTCATGGCTGCGCTGAAACAAAGAGCTACCCCAATAACATCAAAATAGCTGGTCACTGCTCTATCAAAGCCGCACAAAAATTGATACCGAAGATTAGTGTAGATTCCTAGGAAAGCACCGTATCCAAGTGCATTCGTACTCACTGATGGGATAGTCAACGAAACCCTGCCAAAAGATAGCCCAAAGTGCGTATGAGTAACACCGCACGTCAATGATAGTAACAAGGAGAAGCACATAGGTTTGATAGGGCACCCTGTGCAGCACCAGAAGTCACTCCTACTAAACATAACTGTGCAGCTTTGTAGAAGAATGAATGGATTCTTTTTTGCAAGTCAAATTCACGGAGATGATAGTTACTTTCAAACATATTGTTTGGCAACTTCTGCAAATCAAATGTGAATGTATTGCCATAGGAGCGGCAGGGAACAAGGGACCACAAAACAATTGCATTGCACGCTGATGCCGTGAGCACGTTTATAAGTGCCAGATACCACTCTTGCTTTATTCTACAGAACACAAATTCACAATATTTGTGATCAATAGAATGGCGATAAACGAGGGCAAAAGGAGACAGGAAGAGAATGACCAGATATCAACAATTAACAGTAAACATAATGAAATACCTATTTTTCCGACATTTCAATTCCCACCAAACAGAGCAACCAATAGTCGTGGCTTGCTCGAAAAGGAGCCTATATAGAAAAGCAGGATCTGCAAGCATCCTGTGCCATAATAAATACAATATGGCAGCATTAGAATACCATTGTACCGATTTCTTTTCTTCTGCAGCAACAACAACAGGAAAAACGACAACAAAAATTAAAACAAAACGAATAAACCTTACTATGGGAAGGTCAGGACAATGTTATTCACCCTGCTGCAATTTCAATCACTTGTATCTGGATAACTTTATCTAAGGTCTGATTAAAGAAAAGGCCACTACTACTATAGGGAAGGGGAAGAAATAGGGTACTTCATCCCAGATTAAGAATGACAAAAAAATCAATTTCTTCAAAGACATGGCGTGGTATATGAATGGGGTTTACAGGATTTGAATGTATGGGAAAAGTAGTATATAAAGCCATTAATACGATGATTCAGTTAAAACATATACAAGAACCTCAAACATTCTAGCATGCTTTCATATCAAATTATCAGTATTAGAAATTAGCCGTAAGGTGATATTCATTCTGTATTCGCAGTAATAACAAACATTTGGGTACAATAACTCAGAAACTAACTAGAGAATTCCCTTTAGTTCAGACTTGTTGGGCATGTGATCATGGCTAAACGTACCCATCAATCGATTGGCAGAGATCACTCGTGAAAATAGATTTCCTTGCTGATATAGGGAAAAAGGTACACAACGTTTCCTCTATGGATACTAAAGAATAAAAGCGTACCAAGGAAGATGAAGAGGCTAATTGTCCCGAGTGATGACTGAAGATTGATGTCTAGCTTAGCGAGGAAAATGGCAATCATATACTAATACCCAACTATTCTCGAGAGTCTGCCTCGTTGGTCGAAGAACAAATCAATGGGCTAGAAAAACATATATGCACTTTATTTCCAACAAGTCCTGTTTAATTTATATATAAAGAATTTGTATCTTGATACCCCTTGTGGATTATCGAACCCCTGACAAAAAGTTTCAACGGACGGATGAGATGTATACAGTTGTGATACTGAAAAGACTATTTCCCTATGTCCTCTTTCACAGGGAGTATCAAAACCCAAACCACGGTAAATGTTGCATACCATTGCACAAACCCTCAACCAACATTCCGATAAAACTTCAAAACACTATGAATCCAAGAACCCTTATAATTACATCAAATGCCAGGTCCGGAATAACGAAATACACGTAGTCCTACTCTTCTCACATAGAGACTCTCACCCAATACCATCAATCAAATGCCAAAACCCTAACCACACCACTGATCAAACTCTCAACAACAATCCAATAATCCAATCCAATAACAACCAAGTAACCGCGCTCACCTCGGGCGGGTTCGTCTTCTTCTTGGCCTTCGATTTCTCCAACAACACCGTCCCTCCACCACTACCCCAATCTCTCCCGCCTCCTCTCTTCTCCCCCACCACCCTCCCCTCACCACCCCAACCACCACCACCAGGTGAAGCCACCACCAAGCTCCTGTCCAGCACCGCCGCGGCAGCCCCATCGGAAAAACTCAACGATGATGATGACATTGCCTTGATTGGAGGAAAGGAGTGAATTTTCCGGCGAGGGAAGCGGAGAGGGGTGGGTGGAGAGGAGAGGTCAGGGGTGAGGGGAGGAGGTGAGCGGGGTGGAAGAGAGAGTGCGCCATTGCTGGGGGAGGGTTTTGGGTTTGGGGTTGAGAAATGAAGGGGAGAGGATGATCCTTTCCTTGGTTGGGGGTGGGGTGGGGTTTGGTGGGGTTGTGTTCGTCGAGTCGAGTGGGTTGTTGAGGACGAGGAGTTCTCTGTGGGGCCCCGGTGGGTTTTTTGGGCTTGGGCCTGTGGGGATTTAGTGATTGGATACCGATTTAATATGGAGATATTATGAACGGATAAAAAAACTAAAGTGTTTTTAATCAATTTGATTAAAGATATTTATAAAAATATGATAATTGATGTTAATTATTATTAAATATGGACATGAATATTGTCATTTATATGTTTATAAAATTTGATAGTTATTGATTACACGTACGTTTGAAAATGATATAGTTTTTTTTAGGATTATTTCAAATTGTTAATTCTAGTGATTTCTATTTATATGGATTAAAGTATCGGAGTTATTCAACTTTTGTTATCATATTTTAATGGAGTAAATTTGAACATCTAAAGGCTGGATCGTTGAGAAAAGATATTCATCGTAAAGATATTCATCATTTTTAACAAGTATTTTAGATATCTTGATTAAAAACACTTTAACTCCATCAAATCCTATTATAAGGATTAATTTTTTTCAGAACAGAAATCTAATGTTAAAATTATATATTGTTATGGATTAATAGACAATGAAGATTAAATAATTAAAATACAAAAACTATTTAAAAAAAAATTTATTGTTGGATGTATCATAACAATCCATACTATGTTGACAATAAAATCCATTTTCACATAATTTTTCCTTGTTTTTTTCGTTATTACACATAGTTCATACTTCATCATATTCTGTTACTATTAGGATTACAAGTGAGATGAATCGAGCCGGATCGGACTTGATTTGGCCTCATATTGTTTAGATAAATAATAGACTCACTCCTATATGATGTTGATGTAGGAAGTTTTTTTTATAATAGGATTTGTTTCATAATAGATATATGTTGTAGAATTTTTTTTCTAGAATTATTTGGATTCGTTTTACATATCAACCTTTTATTGAATTTTTTGATAATGACTATATTGATTTTTACAGTCAACACAATGCATATGAATAAATGATTGATTCTAGTTATATTGTCATTGCTATAAGTCATCTGTGAAAAAATTGAGAATATGTGCAAAATGTTAATGTTTTTATGGGAGAAAAACGTGTACCATCCTTCCAAATTCAGACAAATTATTTTATGCCATTATCCCTGGTCTAAATCGCGAATATAGTAAAAATAGATCACCAAACTCGCACTTGACTTGATCTCAACTCAACCGCCGTCTCTCCGCCTCCGTCGCCGCCGCACTCCACCATTTCCACCACCGCACCACCGCCGCCATGGCTCCTTCACCACTGTTCATTCTCATCCTCTCACTCTCCATCGCATCGATCTCGTTCTCACGCGCCTCCATTCACACGTACGACCACGAAGTCCTCATTGATGTCGGAAACTCCTTCCTCCTCGCTGCCGGCAGCGAAGGCATTGTCGCATCTCGCTCTTCTTCGAATGCGAATTTGGATGAGGAGTCCGTGGCTCGACCTTCTCTGCACGATGGCCACTCCTTCATAAGGTAATTGATCCGCGTTTTTGCAGTGTTGTTGCTTTAGTTGATTACTTAATGCTGCGATTTCGGATGAGGTTAGTTCTGTGTGATTGGTTGGTTTTGAGATGAAGCTGTGGTGTCGGATGGTGAAATGTCGATGTATATGTTTGTGATTTGGTATGTTCGTGGTGATTTGAGGCGATGAGGTTTCGGTGATCTGGTGGTGTCGGCGAGGTTGATATGTGTGGTTTTGAGCGGATCTGTGCGAAATTGTAGTGTCGGTTGAGGTTTTGCTGCTGTTTCCGGAGAATTCTGCTGGTGACATTGAGCTTGTGGTGTTGGATGTTGAGGAAAAAGGTAGGATAGTGTTGGATCTGTCCTGATACTGCAGTTGCCGCTTGTTGGTTGGTAGATTTCGTCTTGGTATGGTGAAATTCTTCGTCACGTAGGGATACTTTCTTTGATTTGTGAAGGTTCTTGTGGTTAAATACGGAGTAGTATGCTATCCGGCTAGATCTGCATTTCTGTGTCATACTAATTTAGGCGAAAAGTGGTGAACTATGTCATCCTTTGGTTAGGATGAGTTTTTTATTACCATTGTTTGGTTAGGATGAGTTGCATCAAGCCATCAACTATATATGTCGTGCTAGCTCGATTTTACAGGCCATTTATTTGCTTGTTCTTAGTAAGCTCATCTATCTTATCGTTTCCATGCAGCAATCTTAATATCTCGCCCTCTAGTGTCTATGCAATCATTTTAACTGCGTCAGAAGTCATAGTTGAACCATCCTACAAATAGGTCCTTGAGCTTTTATACATGCTTTTTGGTTGCACGAATCCAGACATCTCTCTTCTTTTTCTCTATCCAACCAACTTTGATTTGATCTGGCTCACTATAAGAGCAGATTGTGGTCAGTGGTGATCAAACATATTCACCGTTAAGGAATTGGTTTGAATCTAGAATGAATCCACACTTTTCTCTGACATGAAGATAAAGCTGATGCGTTTTCAGGCTAGTGTAGAAAGGAGTATGACAAAATGGATACATTAGAGGGACAATGGTCAGCAGTGGCTAGATACTCGATTAACTACATGTTGAAGATTTGATAGGTTGTGCATTTGCTCTTATGTGTTTTCTTTATTCTAATCATCAACATGTATGATTTTTTTTAGGTTCTGTAAGATCAAATATTTCTTTTTCTTTTTCTTTTTTCATGTAAGAGCATATCTCTAAGCTGTATTGCTGCAACAGATTTCAGAATATCTCATTCTGGAGGAGTAAAGAGGCTGCTGAACTACATAAAGCCAAAGAAAACTGCTCTGGCTTGGTCCAAGTCCTAGTATTTGAAGCAGCTGATCGTGACACTATTGGTGGATCTGCATATGGTGGGCAGAGGTCTATATGCTGCACTTCTGATCTAGCTAAACTCGAAGGTTGTAAGCAAGGTGAAATAATCAGATTACGAGCTTCAAAAGATGACAAGTGGCCTGTTGTAGTTGATGTACACTTCCGTGGGAATTCCTTATCGTCGGAAATGGACGACACAGTGATCGACATCATAAAGACTGGAATGTACAATCTGTTCTTCATAACTTGCAATCCTGAGTTGAAGGGGCTAACTGTGAATGGGAGGACTTTGTGGAAGAATCCCGATGGTTTTTTACCTGGTAGAATGGCTCCGCTAATGAAATTCTACGTTTTCATGTCTGTTGCCTATATCCTGCTGAGCTTCATATGGTTCATTCAGTACGTGAGGTTCTGGAAGGACGTGCTGCTGCTTCAACACTGTATAACCATTCTCATTGCTCTGGGATGGTTTGAGATGATTCTTTGGTACTTCGAGTATGCTAATTTTAATAGTATCGGAGTCAGACCAGTTGCAATAACCACATGGGTTGTGACAATAGGAGCTGTGAGGAGAACACTGTCACGTCTTCTTATACTCACGGTTTCCATGGGTTATGGTGTTGTGCGGCCTACTCTCGGTGGACTTACCTCAAAGGTGTTACTCCTTGGAGTAACTTACTTTCTTGCAACTGAGCTTCTACATATAACAGAGTTTGTGGGGACCATCAATGACATATCAGGGAGAGCTAGACTTGTGCTTGTTCTGCCTGATGTATTCCTGGATACGTTCATAATTTTGTGGATCTTCACTTCTCTTTCTAGGACACTAGAACAACTCCAGGTATGGAACTTCTTCGAACAAATGTTCTTGTGCTTGTTGGAAAATGAATCTTATTTATCTTACCCTTCTTTTTTGGTTATGCTTTTATTGACCCTTATATCATTGTGTTGGTTGTGCTGCTCGATGAACCATTTTCAAGTCCTTTACTCGATGACCTTAGGAAAGCACATGATCAAGGAAGGAGACATTTTAACAATATAAGGCCGGGTTTTGTAATGCATCTCAATTTCAAGACAATTTTGCCAACTTTTCCTAAGCTGCTTCTTCGATGCTTTTCATAAACCTTTTCTCGTTGCTTTACATGTCTCCATGATCATCATCCCTTGAAGGGTCTCCATAGCAAACGGAATAATGGGACCAAGCTGCCTCCTCCACTGCCACCTACTGACTGTAGTCATTGTTGACCCATGTCCTGTGTCCACTGGCTTGATGCGATACAAATCCTCACGTTGTCCTGCATCCAAAGACCAATTTAGTTAAGATTGTCGAATATTGCTTGGATTTAGATGTTTACAACTCAATTTAGGGTTTTAGCTCCCTCCTCATGTAAGCTACTCGTGTTTTTGATTTTTGATTTTGTCCATCAACAAATCTTGCACTACTTAGCAGCACAAATGTTAAGATTCCAAGCTAAATCCTCAACCTTCTACCTTAAGCTTAAGCTTTTCATGGAGTTGGTTTGTTGAAATAGTATTTCTCCTAAAGAGGCCACTAATCTTCTGGTTACAAAAATATGTCATTTGTAGGCAAAAAGAAGCTCGGTCAAGTTGGAAATCTACAGGAAATTTGCCAATGCATTGGGAATATCAGTCATTGCTTCTGTTGCTTGGACAATTTATGAGGTGTCGTCAACTGACCTTTTCTTCACTTCAACTTGCTTTTCTTTGAGAACATGTTTGTTGCTTACTTGAGAATTCTGCTATATGACTACTCGGTGGACTGATTTTGTAAGATTAGACCCCTCATCGTCAAATGTACAAAAAGATGTTTGGTGCTTAAATCTCGTGTTCTCATTAGAGACATCAAGATACAATATGTGAATATTTTAGATTTTGCATTGACTACATTTCTGTCATTTTTATCTTGAGAATTCATGGTGACAAAACGCAGCCAGGACTTTTTTCAAGTATTGCGTTCCTTTTTTTTTTCTTGCCTGTCTATTCGTATTTTCAGTCCTTCCCACATTTGACATGTTTTTAATGTCTTGTGCTGCGCAGATCTACTTTAAATCAACAGATCCTTTTAATGAGCGGTGGCAGAGTGCTTGGATCATAACTGCTTTCTGGGACATTTTGGCGTTCGCATTGCTCTGTGTTATCTGTTATCTCTGGGCACCATCTCACAGTTCTCAGCGGTATGTCACCATTTTTTCCCTCACTATCTTGTGTTTTGAACCAAACAGGGGCTTGTGAAGTCTGCCAATTATGCCCACAGCTCTCTTCTTGTACAGTGTGATATCCCAGAATTTTGAATGCCAAAGTGGTGAAGCATGGAATGACGGGACACTATGCTTAGCTTGATTCTTGTATTTTATCTTTTCATTCCATTCTTATCTGAAAAGAAGCCACTTCCATCAGAAGCGGAAATGCTACCTTGAAAATCAGAATGAACTTCTCAACAGATTCACTTTTGCTATAATGTCTGTCACAGATATGCTTATGCTGATGGATTGGGTGATTCTGACGATGAAGAAACACAATCCCTAACCAGAGGGCAATCCAGGGGCAGCGTGGGCATGGTCGAGCTAGAAAGAGTACATCATCGTGTTGATAGTGATGATTCTTGTGACTCGGATGGCAATAAGGGAGAATGATGAGAAGACAAAAACGATGATCAGTATTCAGGACCGACGATTCATTGAAAGAATCAGAAGAAATTGTCTGCCACTTTGGCCAGCTCATGTTTTTTCCAAGCACATATAAATGCTGGCAATATTGGAGGCTGATTGCGAATGCTTGGTTCTTACACAATTGGCATGATTTTGCCTTGATGGCCGGTATTCTTGCTTAATACATGTAATTTTTTACATCAGATTTAGACTGGGAACTGTAAAAGCATACAAATCATTCGTTTATGGGTTTATGTATATAGATTGTAAATGACGACGTGATGGATTATTTCACAGCATGCAAGCCGTCTAGTGTCCTGAGAAACGGTAAGTTGCTTTCTATATGGATGGTTGTTTTAAAAAATGGTTCAAAGTTCATGATTTTAATTACGTTTATGTTTTTGTAACTATATAGATGGGTGTTTTAAAAAATGGTTTAAAGTTCAGGTTTTAATTACGTTTATGATTTTGTAATTATATGGGTGGTTGTTTTAAGAAATGATTCAAGTTCATGGTTAGTTTTTAAACGTGATTTAAGTAATTCAATAACCCTAATCAATTCATGAAAATTACGTCTTTATGTCCGTAAAAATCATGCTTTCTGTTTTCAATATGACATGTTTTTAAGTATTAACATATATGCTTATCAAGTCAAGTTTAAACAAAAAAATTTAATAAACTGTTTTGCGAGTTAAGTAAACCAAGTTATCAATGACGTACGTTGGTGGGTCTATGATGATCCTAGATGCACTCAACCAAAATAATGCTTAACAAAGCATACTAAGTTATAAGAACTCGTACACATGTTTGATTTATGTTTTAAATGTCAAGTCTTTTTATTCTCATATGAGTTGATTATGGAACTGAGGAAGCAAGTGTTATAAGAATGTCATTTTACATGCTTCCGTCACACTATTTGAGTAACGATTTTATTGTATCTAAAATCTCTTTAATTTAAACTTGTCTCTTTTACGTTTCATAGTATAGTAATTAAGCCTTTTTTCTCATTCTCTCCATATTTCCAATACTTTCAGATAATAATGAGAATCAGGAAACCACAATAACGAGTGAATCTAATATCATGTCTTTTATGATTTGTCATGTAAATAAACTCAACTTTCTGTATTTTTGTCATGTGATGTAATAAAAGTTGATGTTTCTATTACTTTTTTGTAATATTATTTATCATACAATAAAAGTTAATCAATTTAATCTTAACCTTGAGATTGGATCATAACGGTGACGCATATCACCTCAAGATTGGGCGACACACATTTTTGTGTGTGCATGCTTCAAATATAGAGGGATGGGTTGGTTGGCGAGACACTTGTGGCAAAAAGTTTTCAGTCTGGGTTTACGAATGTCAACATGTATACATGTCATGTTGTATCTATTCTCTACCTCTTATCGGTAATAAATTAACTAATATGCACATTCCTACCAAGATTTCAGTTCTTATTATGACTTCATCTCGAATCAAACATCATTCTTTGTATCCATACTTAATATTCCCCAAATCATGTAATGTTGTTAAGTTTGTGCTCCAACCTTGCTTTTTTGTTGAGCGTATTACTATTTCTTTTTCCTCCGTACTGGTTGCTTTCTCTAAAGTATTAAGATCGTTTTTACGTTTAATTCTTTAGTGCAGGATTCTACCCCTTTAACTGGTTCATCGGCTGGTGTGATTGTTTGTGCAGTTATTGCTTCTGAAAGCAGTATGCAAGAGGCCAGGCTGGGGGTATGGTTTTTCTGAACTTTTTTTCACCTCTGATTATGTTTCAAGTATTAGATATTCCTTGTTGAAAATGTGAAGCATATTGGATGTATTGCGGTTTAAAACTACGATTGTCGCTGTTTCTTGCTTATTGTTAGAAAGGTCTGTCGTCGACATTCTGGATTGTTTTGTTTTTCCTCGTACAAGTTCCAGGCTAGGCAATTTTTTTTGTTACTCCTCATATATTGAAGTTCTATTCCGGTCTCTAGATTGCGTTTGCACGAAATTCGATTTCATCGACATTCATGATACAGTCTTGCGAAAACAGATGGTGCAAATTTAGCCCCTTCTTACATTTATAGAATTGATATATAGAATCCCGTTAAATAAAGTATAAAAAAGACTTCCTTTTCGTGATGGAGTTGACATGTATATAATCTCGTTCAATTATATATATAATATCTTCGTTTCGTCATGTCCTCAAATATCGAGTCCTTGTCTCATACTTTATCTATCCCATAATTATTATAATATTTTTTTTATATCAAATCACGTATAATCTTTACATAATATGTATTAAGTTGAATTATATAATTACACAATCACTAATGTATTAAGATAAATTTATAAAAAAAATTATATTTTGATGGTCGTTATACATATGTTAAATTGTATATCAATATTTATATAAAATTTAAACATTATGATAATTTTTTTAAAAAAATGAATTAATTAAGAGAAAAATAACTTATGAGCGAGACAATCCACATCCCTCCTATGCTTCATTAAGTGCGATGATGTGAGAAAATTTATAGCAGCAGGTAGCTACACACGTAGCTGTACCTAGCAACAGCGGTAGCCAATGGATGGTGCAAAGCATTAACCATCTTCCCACCCACCCAATTCATTACTCCCTCTCATCATCGATTAATCTTCTTCCTCATTCTCTCCCTTCCCCTCTCACCTATAACTCACCAGAATTGCCAAGAAATCGATCATCAGGAGAGAAACAAACCAAACATGGCTGCTGCTGCAGGAGGAGAGCAGGAGCAGCTGTCGACGGAGATCGTGCACGGAGGCAGCCAATGGTTCTCCGTTCGGGTCCGGCGACGATTGCCTGACTTGTTGCAATCGGTGAATCTCAAATACGTGAAGCTCGGATACCATTACCTGATCAACCATGCCATGTATTTGGCGACCGTGCCGGTGATGGCGCTGCTCTTCAGTGCACAACTGGGGAGTCTGAGTAAGGAGGAACTTTGGGATAGGGTTTGGCTCAGCGCCACATATGACCTCGCCACGGTTCTCGCTTCCTTTGGTGTCTTCGTCTTCACTTTGTCTGTCTACTTCATGTCGCGACCCAGACCCATTTATCTCATCGACTTCGCTTGTTTCAAGCCCGCCGATGATCTCAAGGTAATATTATAATCTTGTATGTCACACAATATATATTAATTAGGAAACAGTTTTTTTTTTTTTTTTTTTTTTTTATTTTTAG